>CATIXQ010000012.1:15351808-15388388 GCA_949711755.1 Leptidea juvernica | reverse complement strand
GTAGAGTGTATGTCTTTATCCATTCTTGACAAATTGAACAGTAGTATACAAAATACAAATACAAATTTTTAATTTTTTTATCAAGTATGTACATAAATTAATATTCATGATTGGAGCCTCCTTTTAGGCACTATAGCGCCTGTGTTAGAAGACTCCGCTCTTCCATAGCTTATTAATATTTATTACATTATTTACAGATAATCAAACTAACTACTAAAAAAAATTCTGTAAATCTAAAAAGTATGTATAGTAAGAAATAAGGTGTATAGGGTGTGTGCATTGGGTGTGTTGTGAGTGATAAGTAAGGTGTGAGAGGTATTATGAAGTGTGTGTGATTCAATGTGTATTTGTGATCAAATGAATGAATGTTAAATTAATATGACTGTGTTAAAAGTTCTTCAGTTTCTGTATGAGTGAGTGAATTTATCCATTCTTGACAAATTGAACAGTAGTATGAGTGTATGTCTTTATCCATTCTTGACTAGTTGAACAGCAGTATGAGTAGAGTGTATGTGGGAAGTGAGTACCTCTGGTCCAGCATCTCGGGGCTCATGTACCGCTTGGTGCCCTGACGCGCACCTGCCGGGATGCCCTCGGCCACGTGGCGCCTCGTCACCGCCAGCCCCAGGTCCGCGATGCAGCACTCGCCGTCCGCCTTCACCAGGATGTTCTTGGACTTGATGTCGCGGTGCGCTATCGCCGGCTTACCCTGACAACACCCGTACTTGTTAAGTAAAATAATAATAATATTATAACGCACTTACACGCAAATTATCTAGCCACATAACCAATGACATTCTATACATATGGACCTATCATTTGCAGTCTGACAGTGGAACAGCAAAAGTGTGCTTAAAGACAATGTAAGCACACTTTTCTCCTTAGTCGTGTGTCAATCACCAAGTCTAAGTGTGCTATAAAAAAGTGCCCAAATAATACGTCTTGAAGTTGTGTGACTTATCACCGGCAAGTTTATTTTATTCGTATAAGATGGGTTGGCAAAAAGCGTAAATAATTCAATAAAATGAATATTTTTTCACTAAATATGGTACAACTATTGACACATCCCTTTCTCTTCCGCTTGTTAGAATGAGACAGATGAGAGGATGCGACAACTAATTACAATTGATACTTATTTACACCGCAAATCTGTAAAAGCTATTTTTTTACAGCTTTTTCCGTACACGAGATAAATAATGTTACCTTAACTTATTAGATCCAAATACATTAAGAGCGTTAGGGAGTAACGAATATACGCACAAAACAATAAATAAACACATAAACTTTCAACTTTATAATATGAGTGTGATTTTTGATTAAAAACAAATATATAAATCCTCAGAGTGGACAGTTTTTAAACAGAAAATAGGGACAGACTGATAAATGTAAAACTTATAGCAACCAAAAATTACCTAATATGCAAATATTGGGGTTGAGCAGGTTATCAACTGTAAAGTGGATCCTGTAGATGTATCCACACCCTGAGAGTTGAACAAAGCAAACAGAATTTTATAAAGAGGTGTTACTCGAACGGTTAGCTCAGTTGGTGAGTGCACCGGCACGGAACACCGGAGGTCGTGGGTTCGAATCCCGCATCGTTCATAAAATTATGTTTTTCAAATTTTATTTGTGTATAATCCTAGAAGTGAGGGTTATCACTTTAAAAACATAACATATTGTTATAACAACCATTTTTTTCGTCTGGGCTTATAAAAATAACTAACTGCTACTCCACTGATGTCACTGTCCAAATCCGGTTCTAAATTCAAAATACGCCGCTTAAACTGAATAAGTGTTTACATTGCTGCCTATTGACCAATACTATTTTAAACAACTGGAGTTAACGCATAAATGTATAGACATAGCAGTCGAAGCAAAATATTGTGTCCTTTTGTGTCACGTGCCATATTTCGGCTTTGATTTTGTATGTAGTGCATTGTCCATATGTATTGAACGTCATTGCACATAACGATATAATATTTATACAATATATTAAGACGAAGATTAATCTCGAATGATTTTGAACAGTGTAGTAAATTAGTTATGTCATATAATATCGACTTCGATCAAATGCCTATATTTAAAAAGACCAATAAAATACCATTGGAAGGGAGGTTGGTACCTGAGTGCCGTGTATGTCTGTGTGTAGATGCAGCAATCCGTTGACGATGGAGAGACACGCCAGCATCATCTGCTGTCTGGTGAGTGTGTTCCTGCTGAGGTGCTCGTACAGAGATCCCAGCGGGTGGAAGTGCGTTATTAGCCAGAGCTGGAAATACAATGTCAAATTAAAATCTAGTCGCTTTTAATTGTGGTTTATTATCACCTCAGGATGCTACTGAGACACTTTTCAGAAAGTTGCCCTGTGCTCCTCTGAGGCATCAAATGAATATGGAAGTCCTAGGCACAAGGTTGTCGTAAAGACTAAGAGCATTTACCAGTGGGAGGCTCCTTTGCACAGGATGCCGTCTAGGCTATGAGTACCACAACGGAGTCTTTTTGGGCGCCGTAGCCTAGTATCCCAAAAATCGCCAAAATAGTGCATAATTGAAACCATTTCTTGACGGTTTACATAAAGCTTATATTTTTACAAAAAATAATTATAATATATCTACAGAATATGAGAAGAAAATTTAGTTTTTCTTTACATTTCCATTTTTTAGGAACAGTGTGAAAAAAAATCACCAAATTACCCCTAACTTTTACAGTTGGAGTCATCCACATTATTCAATCTAGATAAAAAATTACGAAAACTTATTAATTGTACACCAATACTATTTAATATAACATAGTCTTGTTAGTTTTGTAAAGAAAATTGTTTTATGTTCTGAATTAAAACTATGGCGATCTTGTGCGAGAGAGGTAACCTAGATCCGCTCGATCCCGAGGCTTAACTCGCCGCTCAGAATTATTGGGTTTTTCAAGAATCCTAAGCGACACAGCATTGTAATGGGCAGGACGTATCAATTACCATCAGCTGAACGTTATCTTCTTCTTCCTTATTGTCATAAAAAATAAATATAAGAAAGTGGATGTATGAACACTATTGTTGAAACTATTGCCAATTCTTTTCAGTATCTGCACATAATTCTGATAAATAATGATAATTTGACGATTTAAAATTGTTTTTCTATTCATTTGAATAAATATAATCAAGATCATCGCAAATGCAGCCAAACACACATTGTTTTATTTTATATCTAGACTTTTTATTTTTAAATAGATCGACACTCGTTACAAGAATAGAAATTTATTTATTTTTTAGGCAATCCAAACAGACTACAATAATTTCTAACCTAGAGTCTTAATTTAACTACATTTCAATCTTATTGCAATCCATTGCAATCCTACAGGGTCACATAGCTTGGATAAGATTTTATTTATGGCGCACGAAGTATTTATTTATTTATTTTTTATTTATTTACTAGCTGCCCCGACGGACGTTGTTCTGTAGATAGTAAAAAAACAACTGTTTTATATTTCAAAACATCAAAACTTATTTCGTAAACATGCTCCCTGTTGTTAGAATGAAATTGTTTCACAGCGGAACTGTCAAACCGTGCGTCACTAAATTCTCTCATAGAAAATATGTCCATACAAAACAAATATTGAAAATAAAAATATTTATGGGTCCCAAATCGAAATAAAAACTACCCTATCTCTCAAGTTGGACCAAACTGCACTCCATGAAGTAATCACCATTAAAATCCGTTCATTAGTTTAGGAGTCCATTGAGGACAAACATTGTGACACGAGATTTATATATATTAAGATTAGGATTTCCAACAACAAGTACACTAATACAACAATACAATTAAATTAATGCTAAGTGTCTTATCACTTACAGGAAATCACAGCATGCACAGAATTTTACTTAATTAAGATAATAACACACTTATGTTTTTATTGCATACATAAAATAGTAGTAGTATTTATCGTACATTAACAACAATATTCTTAATCTATTCAAATATTTTACTTAATTTAGTAAAAAATAACGAAAATCTCGAAGCGAAAACATCTATATCTAATTTGGCTCTTCATTATTCCTACCATTCCTACAACAAAAACCGGATTTGCAAATCGCCCGTACAGCAACCTCTCAGCCATGCTTTATAATAGGGTAAACAAGGAAATATATATCCATTCAAAACAATTTTATTGAATGTAAAACAATGCTAGTGAGTTGGATAAATTCACTCACTTATACAGAAACTGAAGAACTTTCAACACAATCATATTAATTTAACAGTAATACAAAAATTTCATTCATTTGATCACAAATACACATTGAATCACACACACTTCATAATACCTCTCACACCTTACTTATCACTCACAACACACCCAATGCACACACCTTATTTCTTACTATACATACTTTTTAGATATACTTCTTAGTAGTTAGAGTTTGATTGTCTGTAAATAATGTAATAGATATTAATAAGCTATGGAAGAGCGGAGTCTTCTAACACAGGCGCTATAGTGCCTAAAAGGAGGCTCGAATTATGAATATTGATTTATGTATATACTTGCTAAAGAAAATAAACATTCTGTATTCTGTATTTGTATTATACGAGCCACACATTCTTATAATTGGGTTATAGTACGAGGTGTTATTTGAACAAAAAGGTTTTGATCTTCGGCCCATTTGGCTAATATTTATGTTCATCTGGCTGTGTAGGTCATTCATGTAGATTAGACGATTCAAGATGGACGAAAAGAGTTACGGAATGGATACCATGGGAAGGCTCTAGACAAAGAGGAAGACAAAAGAGGAGATGGAGTGATATTTTTACTAAAAGAGTTGCACCAGTCTGGATGGGAAGAGTCACAGATAGAGCGTGTTGGAAAGTATAGGGGAATCCTTAGCCGTAGAGGCACCTATTACTTAATTTATTTATTATAGTTAACTTAGGTAGTAATAATTAATATTTAATTCAATATCTAAGTTAATTTTAAGTAATTTTGTGTAAAATTGTGAAAGTAGTAGAAATAAAGGCATTTTTATTTTATGTATATCTAAGATAGCAAATAAAGTCAAATTTAGGCCACAATTGTTTTTATAGCAATCAATTATTTAGTAGTTTTCAATAGAGGTATAAATGTGGGTAAGTACACTTCTTCTGCACCGCCTGCCTCTATTCAAATCAAATCAAAATCACTTTATTCACTTTATGACACTTATGAATGTCAAAAAAAAATTTTTTTTCTTATTGAATCTACTGCCACTTCCTAAAGCTAATGAGAAGAAGTAGCAAGAGACTCACTCTAGAGTCTCCCTATTAGAGTTGGAGATACTGACCTGCGTGCAGCTGTTCCGGCTGGTCATGTCGCTGCCCACGTAGGCGAGGATATTGTCGTGTCGCAGTAGCACCGTGCTGTAGATCTCCGTCTCCCGCCGCCAACTGTCCTCGTCCCGGGAGAAGAAGATTTTGACGGCGACGCTGTCGGCGTACCACGAGCCGCGCCACACCTCACCGTATCGACCCTGAGGATTCACCAATCATCATAAAAGGCATTTATTTTCTCAAAATTGATTCCTATAGAATTCTTTTTGATGTAATTTCTAACATACTAGACACTGCTACCGCTTCGGAAACAAATAGCGCTCTGAGAGAGAAGAAGCGGCGCAAGAAACTCTGCCCAGCATTCTTTATTTTTTTGCGCTTTTTTAATGAAATATTATTGCTATAAAATAATCATAATCTAGTCCCAGGCTGTTGGATCACTTAGATATTCAACTGTGGAGTAGTAGGATTTACGACAGAGCCATTTTTTAATGAAACATTTAAATTTATTTATAGATAATTCCTGAACTGTGGCTGGGACTTTATTACAAAAGTGTATACAATTACCCTTAAAGTAATGTATTTCAAACACATTGTTACTGCTTTGTGCACGGAATACTAGTTAAGTTAGATATTTTCTGTTGAGTTCAATGACGTTTTATACAATATAATTATAGACAAATCACGTCATATCAAATCAAATCAAAATCAGTTTATTCACGTAGATCACGGAAATGACCTGAGTAAAAAAAAAATATTTTTGAATCTACCGCTACTTCGTAAAGGGTTGAGCTAATGAGAAGAAATAGCAAGAAACTCATTGCCACTCTTTTATATCAAGATTTACATTTACATCGATTTACAAATCATTTCAATTACAATATAATATGTAAAATGATGCAACAAACACACTCAAACGTCAAATAGTCAATGTATTACACGAGTAAGTCAAAAATGTAAATGTAAATGAATACAAAAGTTATTGAGTACAGTAGCTGCATCATCCACATACACCATAAATAAATAAAGGTATTCTGTGAGCATTTTATAAGCGATTATAAATTACACCATAGCTTCGACTGCCACATCTATACATTGCCGCATTTACTCCAGTTGTTTAAAATGATCATGGTCTTTAAGCAGCAATGTATAACATTTATCCACTTCAGGTATAGTTCGGACAGTCACAGTTGACACTCGACTATGGAGAAAAGCGTGCTTATATTGTCTTTAAGCACACTTTTGCTGTTTAGACTGCGAATGATATGTCCTGATATGTATATAGAACGGCATTGTTTGAGTCACACGATGTTCTTTGCCATTTTTAAGCCTTTTTAATAAAATAATTGTAACTGTTTTTAAACTCGTTTTTGAGTTAAAAGTAACATTTTCATTAATATGTAATTTAACCCGAAGTTTCTAGACCTTTCCAGATCACGCTTTCTCTCCCTATCTCTGTCTTTCTCGAGATATATATCTCTCTATTTATAATAATATATCTAATATATAAAATTCTTGTGTTATGGTGTTAAACTTTGAACTCCTCCGAAACGGCTTGACCGATTCTCATGAAATTTTGAGTAGGTAGGCATATTGGGTAGGTCTGAGAATCGGACAACATTTATTTTTCATCCCCATAAATCTTAAGGGTGGTCCACACGAATTTTTTATTTTTTTTTACATGTTTTTTAAATTTGTTTGATTATGAGTCAGCATTAAAAAATACATACAACTTAAAATTTTCACCCATCTATGATCAACAGTTACTTTTGTATCGCGATTTTAATATCGGCAATACAACGTTTGCTGGGTCAGCTAGTATTATATATATATAATGAAAATGATCTTTGTTTGAGGCTCAATCACGCCTACCCCACTGATCGTATCGACATGAAACTACCACTATTCAATGCGAAATTTATCCTAGATTATGGCTACCTATTTTTTTAATTGTATTTGTAATAAGATGAATAAAATTTAATTTATTTCGGAACGGCTAGTTCTCTATAAGTCGAAAACTCGAGTTTTTTGGCGTCTCCCTTGATGTTCGTCTTATGCAGGTTCTACTGCATTTGCGAGTTTATTATTGTTTCAAGTTTTGACATTATGTGCATCACTATTTACGTCGGGGGTATTTGCTGCAGGCAATGTCAGGTTCTTTTTGAAGTTCCTTATGGGACGATGCGGAAGGGTACGCTAAACGGGAAAAAACGTCCGGAACGTAAGACATGAAGTTTGAGTACTCTCTTCATGTACGACGAAGCGTTGCTACGCGACAATATCTTGCTGATTATTTAATGCAACAGGAATAACGTCATAACAAATAAAATAATACATTTTATATACAAAAAAATAAAAAAAAATCGTACATTAATTATACAGATACAACCACAAAAATAAAAAACGTAGTAACCATTCATAAAACCAAACAAAAAGACGTGTTGCTTATATGTGAAATGTTTTAAATATTTTTTTTTTTTACTTACATTGGTATAGTATTTGGTGACTTCATATAATTATAAATCATCAATTCTGTCACTGTATTCAATTCATTTTCCATTATTTAAAATGTTTTCATATTTTTTTTATAAATTATTGTAAATTTCATATTTTTTTCAATAAAAAAATCCTAAAAAAATGTACACCCGAATAATTTTTTTCTTTATACCTCGAATAGAACTTAAAATTAATATTTTTATAATAAGGAACTTCGTTCCTATCCAGTGTCCACGACACCAAACGGTTTTTGTTCAGTGAATAGTTACCTTTTTTTATGGAATAGGAGGACAAACGAGCGTACCTGGTGGTCACCTGGTGTTAAGTGATCACCGCCGCCCACATTCTCTTGCAACACCAGAGGAATCACAAGAGCGTTGCCGGCCTTTAAGGAAGGTGTACGCGCTTTTTTTGAAGGTACCCATGTCGTATCGTCCCGGAAACACCGCACAAGGAAGTTCATTCCACAGCTTTGTAGTACGTGGAAGAAAGGTCCTTGAAAACCGCACTGTGGAGGACCAAGACCATTCCCTGGCTCCAAGCCGCGTTACCTTTCCGATCCTCTCGATGAGCGTGACTTGCTTAGCGAGGGTTCGCTGCACCATGAGCGGCAGCCCGGAGCCCGATCCCGAGCTGACGGACGTGTCCAGGTACTCCCGTAAGGTGGAGTCTCCGGCTGGCACCGCTCGCACCGCATTCTGCGACCCTTCCACACCTGACACAGTACCATACCATAAACACTTACCCCCTTATTCATAATGGTCCGCTAACTTTAAACAGCCGCTAAGGAGTGTTTTTTCTCATTCTGACTTAGGTCAATAGAAGAAGACAGAGTGAGAATTAGCAATGCTTTAAGTTAGCAGACTATTATGAATAAGGGGGTTAGATAATTTGGACGTAGTTTTAGTAGATGCCGGCTATATTATGGGTACCACAACGGCGCCTTTTTCTGCCGTGACGCAGTAATGTGTAAGCATTACTGTGTTTCGGTCTGAAGGGCGCCATGGCTAGTGAAATTACTGGGCAAATGTGACTTAACATGTTATGTCTCAAGGTGACGAGCGTAGTTGTAGTGCCATTCAGGACTTTTGGGGGTTTTTCAAGAATCCTGAGCGGCACTGCATTGTAATGGGCAGGGCGTAACAATTACTATCAGCTGAACGTCCTACTCGTCTTATCCCGTATTTTCATTCGTTCCTGAAAACGTTCCAAGCCACAAACATCGCATTTTAAGGAATTCGTGTTTAAAGTTTAATAAATATTAGTGTATTCCATACATGTGGGTTGGACTACTAAGTTATGATATCATTTAAAGAGTGACAGTAAAACAGCCATTATTTGTCAGTCCGTTAATATGAATCACGTGACCAGTTTTGTGTTCATAAGTTCATAACTTAATTTCGACATGATTGATTGACGTTTTTCTGGAATTACATTACTGTGAAAACGTCGAAAAAATTTGAGATTGATAGTTTTTTTTTTTTTTATGAAAGTAACAGACATATATACGACGTTAAGTCTCAATTGCCCAGTAATTTCACTAGCTACGGCACCCTTCAAACCGAAAGACACTAATGCTTACACATTACTTCTTCACGGCAGAAATAAGAACCATGCCAAGCGGCATCCGTGCAAAGCCTCTCACTGGTGTACACTGATATAGTTACGGTGTTACGGTGAGCACGGATTAGTTAACATTATTACCTTCATAGAAGGCGCTTGTGAGTGGTGAATTGTAGACATTGTTGGTGAAGTAGTTGGGATCCATTCCCAGCTTCTGAGCCGCCTGCGACACCCGTAACCTGCAAACAAGATCTACCGTTATATTTTTTTTTTATTTATCATATTACATATACCGATATAAAACTAGGTCAAATTAGCATCTAAAAAAACCACAAAGGTTAACAACTAATGCTAATAACACTTAATAATACGTCACAACTCACAACTTATGCTATAAATTTAATGAACACAGTGCAAATATTTTAAAAGACTTAAAAACGAATTAATACAACTTATAAATATGACTTAGCAGGTTCAAATTCTCTTAGCTTCTATAATTTATGTAATAGGTATTCCTTTATTTTATAATTAATGTTTTTAGTATTTAAATTGTGCCACTCAATGAAGGGCAGCTCATTTAGCAATTGAGGATCTAGTCCTTGAAAGCGTAAGAGTCATCAGCTCCAGTTTAGTTTTAGAGAACATAAAGTAGTCAGTTCGTTTTGTTGCCGGCAATACATGGAGGTTCCCTAATTATTATCCTACTAATATTATAAATGTGAAAGATTGTATGTCTGGATGTATGTTTGAACTTCTTTAACGCAAAATCTACCAAATAGATTTTGATGAAACTTTACAATAATATAGCTAACACACCAGAATAACATATAGGCTATAATTTATAAAACTATAGTGTGAATTATTCAAAATATAAAAGAAGTGTGATTGTTACTAATGAATACAACTAGCGCCATCTCTTATCAACTAGCAAGCACAAGATCAATACAATTTATATGGCAAAACAACGTTTGCCGGGTTAGCTAGTTAATAAATGAAAATGTAAAAATATAAGATAATATTGTTAATCTCTCTATGGAACAACTAATTGAGATAGATTGTATAGAACTAGAGAAATTTATTATTGTAAGTGTATACCGCCCCCCCCCACTGCATCATATGAACAATTCCAACATAGAATGGAGGAGGTACTATCAAGCCTATTCTTTTCTTCCAACTGTGGCTTCTGTGGAAGACACACCACAGATTTGCCAGTATCACGTTAAATTAGACTACCAAGCTTTGAGTATCTATCTCCTAAGTTTAAAGGTAATAAGCGGTGTTAAGATTACATAAGTTTTATTAAAAGGCATAAAAGGGATTTATTTTCTCAAAATTGATTCCCTTAGAATTCTTTTTGATGTCATTTCTAATAACTACTAGATACTACTACCGCTTCGGAAACAAATGGCGTGGAGAGAGAAGAAGCGGCGCAAGAAACTCTCCCAGCATTCTTTTTTTTTTGCGCTCTTTTCAATAAAAATATACAATATTGTACAGTCATTTCTATCGCTATAAAATAATCATAATCTAGTCCCAGGCTGTCCGATCATTGAAATATTCAGCAGTGGAGTAATAGGATTTACGACAGAGCCATTTTTTTTATAAAACATTTAAATTTATTTATAGATAATGCCTGAACAGTGGCTGGCACTTTATTAAAGAAGTGTATACATTTACCCTTAAAGCTATTATGTATCTTATGAAGCCTACTAGAATTAGTTACAAGCAATCTTTTATTTCTAGTGTTATAATAATGAAAATCACTATTAAGAGCAAAATATCACTATTAAGAGCAAATTTAATATTTTCTTATAATATCTGAAACAAATTATATACATGCTGTTAGACTATAAAGGACATACACAGATATAATTACATAAATTATTAATTAATTTAAGTACTTAATGATATTTACAACTTAATCTTATTTATTTTCATATATTTACACAAAATATTTACAAGGGGAGTGTAAACTAGGGAGAGGAGACATTTAAGGCGAAGAGTAAGCAAACATGGTGTTTTTAGACAAGTTTTGTGGTGAAAGTATAGCATTTCGAGCTATGAACACTACTTTATCCTGTTACACATATCCTTAAGTCTTATTTGTAGGTTGCTTATGCTTGCTGTTGGTTATAGTTAACACTGCCGAGCCTTTTTGAACTACCACTTTTCTTTGAAGTTCAACAAGTTTTTTGGCATGGCGTGACGCATTTTTTTGGCACTTCTCTCAGAAAAGTTATTCTTATAGCTTGTACTTTTTTGTGTAGGTTCATTTATTCAGATTAGTAGTGAATAACGAGGATTGTAAGCATATAAACTGTTTTCCACGCAAGAATTTTGAAAATATTGGCTTTGTTACGAAGATGGCGGGCCGGCAGACGTGAACTCATATCGTTCAAGGTCGCTGGCATTTAGTGTCGCCTTAATGGAGGTTGGCCGGGGCCTTCAGCGGGTATATAATTGTACATAGAAGATTGCTATAAGGGACAACTGAAGAACAAATGTCACACAGGGAGTGATCTCTTATTCAAAGTTTAGTTAGAAAAACTGGAGTGCAGGCGTGATTTAAACGTAATTGGCCTATAGTCTCTTGCTGTTAGACAACCGATAAAAACAGGCCAGGAATATTAGTTTAGTGTGCGCGACACGCTTCGTCTTACACTAGCGATTTGAATGATACTTTGTGTTAGTGTGCGTGCATTGCTCAAAATAGAGGTAAATTTTTTTCGAAGTATTCACAGCTCTCATTGTCTTCTATCTAAACGCATAAATGATCTAAAGGAATAACTATACAGGGTGTCCCAAAGTTATGGGACATGAAAGGAAAGTACCTTAAATATCGTAGATAGGGTATTTTACTGATAGACTTTATGTTATTTTTAAAAGTAAGTAATTCTGCATTCAAAGATTTTCTAAAAATTACTTACCTCGTCTGGGAATCGAACCAACTTAAATGTAATTAATTAAATTAATTATTTTGTAAATTAATTAATTAAATGCTCAAATGTAGTCCCTCCTGTCTTACGCAAATCGAAGCAATGAGTCCGCTGCCTTTTGATTTTCTTATCTCGTCCCAGACGAGGCAAGTAATTTTTAGAAAATCTTTGAATGCAGAATTACTAACTTTTAAAAATAACACAAAGTCTTCTTTCTTTCAGTAAAATACCCTATCTACGATATTTAAGGTACTTCCCTTTCATGTCCGATAACTTTGGGACATCCTGTATACCTAATATGTGTTATTATGACATCTATTCGAAAATTTAAATTATTCATCGTTAACAGATATTTTTCATAAAATTTCAAATCACAAGTACAGCATAGCTGCTAGAATTGTAAGGGACCCGGTGCTCTGTGAACGGCTGGATCACTTCGCGCGTAGAGAGGTCGCTTCATTGTGTGTACCGAATTAATTACGGGGAGTGTTCCGAAGAGCTATTTCACCTGATTCCTGCCGCCGAATTTCTCCTTCGCACGACACACCACAAATTAGGATATCATCCCCGCCATATGGATGTGTGGCGGTCCTCCACAGTGCGGGTTTCAAGGACCTTTTCTCCGCGTACAACAAAGCTGTGAAATAAGCTTCCTTGAGCGGTGTTTCCGGGACGATACGACATCAAACTACCTTCAAAAAAAGCGCGTACACATTCCTTAAACTATGGAAATGCAGGCAACGCTCCTGTGATTCCTGTGGTATTGCAAAAGAATGTGGACGGCGGTGATCACGTATAACACCAGATCAAGCAACTGGCTGTATGATAAAATGAATAGAGCAGGTTCCAAATAAAAAAAAATCCGGCTTTGTTTGCAATTGGTAACTAATATTCCTTGGAAAAATGTATTTTATTGTGAACTTTCTCAAAAACCACATCCTAAGACTAAGGGTATGTTCCCATATGCACTGCGACCACTGTACAGTGTGACGTCAATTTAGTATACTGTGAAGCCGTTACTTTATAGCTAATTATACTTTTAACTATTTTGACGCAGCATTCAAATGAGTGTATCAAAGTTTTGTATTTCATTAAAAATAACTGTTGTTTGAGTACTGTCAAATTAAAAATATTTGGGATTAAACTGTAGGTATTGTTTATAAAACGTTAGGCACTCGAGTGGTTTTGACTGATCACGTGATCAAAGTACTGCGAGTACCTTACCTCGATAACGCCAGTGCTCACAGTAGAATATGGCGGCGATTTATGACGTCATATATTTCCCTAGGGTACTGGCGGCAGTATACTGGCAGTCCATAACGGAACGAATATTCCTATAGTGATAGCACTGTGCAGTGTTCGCAGTGCATATCGGAACATACCTACCCATACTTTTCTAATTGTCAAGCTGTAAAAAAATCTACAACGGGTGGTAATAACAAAATTGCTACAAAGCGCATAATAACTAATATTAACATTATTATTTCTTTATTGCTTCTATGATATGTCTTATTGGTACTCATTGAAATAAATAAATGTATGATCTTTTTTATAAGTAACACTTTTCTTTTATCAAATAGAGGATTTTGTTATGGAATAGGAGGACAAACGAGCGTAAGGGTCATCTGGTGTTGAGTGATCACCGCCGCCCACATTCTCTTGCAACACCAGAGGAATCACAAGAGCGTTGCCGGCCTTTAAGGACGGTGTACGCGCTTTTTTTGAAGGTACCCATGTCGTATCGTTCCGGAAACACCGCACAAGGAAGCTCATTCCACAGCTGTGTAGTACGTGGAAGAAAGCTCCTTGAAAACCGCACTGTGGAGGACCGCCACACATCCAGATGGTGGGGATGATATCCTAACTTGTGGCTTGTCGTGCGAAGGTGGAACTCGGCGGCAAGAATCAGGTTAAACAGCTCTTCGGAACACTCCCCGTGATAAATGCGGTAGAAGAAACACAATGAAGCGACGAGGATGATAAAATCATAGTGTTCTTCGCTCGACAACGACCCACGTTTTATTAAACTTTTATGATAATGATAAGGATTATTCTCAAATGATATCCAATAATGCATTAAATATCTAAGATAGAATAAACAAGTTTATAGGTTGTTTATGTAACAGCAGCTTGTTTCATAATCGACCTTAGCTTACTGGACATAAGGTCAGCATTACTTTACACGTACAGTAGATACCTATCGGATACTATAACTCACGGGAAAATACGTGACCTCCAAAAATTACGAACATCAATAGACAGAAATTATTATTTTTTAAATGATAATACGAGACGAGACTTAGAGTAATTGATACACCCTGCCCGTTACAACGCAGTGCCGCTCAGGATTCTAGAAAAATCCAAATTCAAAAACGTAACAGTAATTTCACTACCTACAGCGCCCTTCAGAACGAAACACAATAAAACCTACACATTACTGCTTCACGGCAGAAAAAGGCGCCGTTGTGGTAGCAATAATCTAGCCGGCATCCTGTGCAAAGGAGCCTCCTCATAGGTAGGATACCTGTGAGTCCTCCTCAGTACAAATATGGCCATCGCTGCGATGACGGTGACGGTGACGACGGAAGCCAGGACACTAAGCCACAGCTTCCAGGCGCCTGCTGACAGGGGCTCGATGGCGGTGTCCGCCGGAGACAGCTCGGGGAAGTTGCCCTCGTTGCACAGGTCCCCCTGGCAGCACGTCACGTTCACTTGACCGGCGTGACGTTTGCGAACTCTGGAACAATTAATGTCTTCTATTTGAATAGCTGAAACACTTGGACTACACTGAAACTAAAAACTTACTTAATATTATTAGGTAAAAGTTCTCTACAACACATACACCAAGTCACACCATCACCCACACTAGCGGCAATTTCTTTCATGATCTAATTAAGTTTACTTTATTTCATTAAGTTTCATTTTTTTTTATGAAAATAAGGGACGAGACGAGCAGGACGTTCAGCTGATGGTAATTGATACGCCCTGCCCATTACAATACAGTGCCGCTCAGAATTGCTAAAAAACCCCAAAAATTCTGAGCGGCACTACAACTGCGCTTGTCACCTTGGGACATACACACAGTCTCATTTACCCAGTAATTTCACTAGCTACAACGCCCTTCAGACCGAAACACAGTAATGTTTACACATTACTGCTTCACGGCAGAAATAGGCGCCATTATGGGACCCATAATCTAGCCGGCATCCTGTGCAAAGGAGCCTCCCACTGGTAATATAATATACCAAAATAACCATGTGCTTTGGGGACCCGGTAAGTCACCGGGTCCCATTAGCACAGGTATTCATTACCTATTTCAAGGACTGGTCTCTCACAACTAAAAACAAGGTTAACAACAAAACAAATAAAAGGTTCATAAAAGGCATTTATTTTCTCAAAATTGATTCCTTTAGAATTCTTTTTGATGTCATTTCTAATAACTACTAGATACTACTAGCGCTTCGGAAACAAATGGCGCTCTCTCTCTTTTCAATAAAAATATACAATATTGTACAGTCATTTCTATCGCTATAAAGAAATCATAATCTAGTCCCAGGCTGTCCGATCATTTAGATATTCAGCAGTGGAGTAATAGGATTTATGACAGAGCCATTTTTTTTTTATAGATAATGTTTGAACAGTGGCTGGGACTTTATTACAGAAGTGTATACATTTACCCATAAAGCTATTATGTATCTTATGAAGCCTACTAGAATTAGTTACAAGCAATTTTTCTTTCTATAACCAAGACTGTCTATAACCAAGCTGATATATAGCACGAACAGCTCTCTTTTGCATTAATTAAAATGACATACCCCGGCTGGTTAGTCCTGCATGTAAAGTGATAATGATCCCGCCTGGTGGAACAGCCCCTTGTATGCCTGAGCTCTCCATCAGACTCTCTCACCGTAGACTTGAAACAGGAGAGAGCCGAGCCACAAGTTCTTAATACTGCATCCTCCCCGTCTTCACATTCCGGTGACTCACATTGATGGCACTTATACCTGGGTATAAACATTACATTGATTATTAAATACTCCCTCGTGTATTACTTTTAATCTCAATCATTACTGGAAAGGCATAGGACTCAGTTACTACATAATAATATACCTCCCTGAATACTCAATCAACAAAGTAAACTTTTATTCTCATTCAGCATTTTTGACCAAATGAATAAATTTAATTCTAAAACAATTCGATTAAAAAAAGAGGTTGGCTGTATTCTTGATACTGATCTCAGGTCTGAATGACGAGATTTAAAAGTCCTACCGACACTACTAATATTTAAATAGTGTTGTGCCTACCAGTGGGAGGCTCCTTTACACAGGATGCCGGCTAGATTATGGGTACCACAACGGCGCCTATTTCTGCCGTGAAGCAGTAATGTGTAAGCATTGCTGTGTTTCGGTCTGAAGGGCGCCGTAGCTAGTGAAATTACTGGGCAAATGAGACTTAACATCTTATGTCTCAAGGTGACGAGCGCAGTTGTACTTGTAGTGCCATTCAGAATTTTTGGTGTTTTTCAAGAATCCTGAGCGGCACTACATTGTTATGGGCAGGCCGCATCAGTTACCATCAGCTGAACCTCCTGCTCGTCTTGTCCCTCATTTTCAGAAAAAAAAAACATGAAACATTATTTTGTATTTAGCATAATGGATGATAAATAATAGGGCTAAAGTTGCCCATTCGGTAACTCTAAACCCAATAAGTGGTAACCCAATTTGACTAGTGGGTGTTCATCTAAGTTCAAATGATCACCTAGCTATACTAATAAGGACAAAATTTACAAGTTAAAAAAAAATGTCCTGTTTATTTATAACTATTAATGTTGGTATAACATGAAACTTTCTTAATCTAAAGCATACCTTTTTTGAAATTTCCTCCTCCTAAGCAGCATAAGTATTTCAAAAACAGTTAAAATCTCACACCAGATATGAAGAAATAATTATTCATTTATTTTTTATTATGTTTATAAGTTTATTATTTATATATATATAATACTAGCTGACCCAGCAAATGTTGTATTGCCGATATTAAAATCGCGATACAAAAGTAACTGTTGATCGTTGAAGTTAAGTATTTTTTAATGCTGACTCATAATCAAACAAATTTAAAAAAAAATGTCAAAATCATTAAAAAAAAATGTCGTTTGGACCACCCTTAACATTTAGGGGGATGAAAAATAGATGTTGTCCGATTCTCAGACCTACCCAATATGCACTCAAAATTTCATGAGAATCAGTCAAGCCGTTTCGAAGGAATTTAACTACAAACACCGCGACGTGAGAATTTTATATATTAGATATTGTAGGTATGTCTTTTTTTGGTGTAGGAGGTTTTTGTGCTATGTATAAGTATTTATTGCAACATCCCAAACGCAAATCAACTTAACTTAAAATCAACTATATCAGCTAATTTATCACAATTAAAATGTAAGCAAGCCATGCCTGTGTACATTAAATATTTCAACAAAAACATTTTATGCACATTGCAATTAAACTTTAGATTTTATTTCCAGCTGTAAATATGTAATGTAGAGTATATTTTGTATAATATTGTGTTGTTCCAGGCTAGAAACTAACCATATAAAATAACGCTATACTAAAAAAACCTCCAACTTATAAATTATCCAAATTAAATTCATACAAAATTTCCATTCATAATGTGTCTCTTCAATTCCACTCGACATTGGCGAAATAATTTGCGCCCGACTGGTGCAGCCACACGCCATATCACAAAAATTGAATTGAATTTACAATAATAAACTTTTGATTTATCCTTCCAAATTCGGCAGTAACCCAGGGCACTAGATTTTCAGATACGCCAAATATGAGTGGCGTACAGCACACTATTCCATCACCAAGTTCCGAACCTTATTCTGTTTATAAAATGGTTTATTTTGCATGGTCTTATCGCTTGTTTCAATAGCTTTCTGATACATTCACTTAAATCATCATAATTATAATCAATCTATTAATACACATAAAATAATATGCATTGACAGAACGCTGATCCGATACCATGTGATCAGTTTCCCGGAATGGAAAGGTTAATATACAGATTGTTATTGACCATATTTAATAATGTGGGTGAAGTTTAGGGTGGCCATAGGGGTATCTGGCAACACCTTAAAGAGCTATACAATTTGAGCCTGCTTGAAGTAGTATCTCTCATTATTGATGGACCCCATAATATGGCCAAATAGGCACACAAGATTTGAGTATTCTGATGCTAGGTCTGGTATTAAGGGATTTGTTAGTAAAAAAGAATCAGATTTGATGAACATGATTCAATTGCTTTCCTGCCTGGTGTTTCCAGGATGATGACATGGGTACCTCCAAAAAAAGACTGGCAACACTCATGTGATTCTTCTGTTGTGGCAGGATGCTCATTAGTTACCGTTTTCCATAAAAATGGCATAATTTTGATGGAGTAAAGTTTTAAACAGTTTGTTATTTTTAAGTGATTACTCAGAAGCGAAAATCTTCAATGAATTCTGATACAAATTAAATTTGTATATTTAATCCCAGAAGTAAGGGATATCACTTATAAATAACATATTCTTTAGATTTGAAAGAGCAGAATCTCAAGTCAATTTCCTAATATGCAAGTATTGGGGTTGAGCAAGTTATCAACTGTATCCTGTAGATGGAGCTACAACCTGACAGTTGAAAAAGACACACAAAAATTTCAATATATGCCATCACACAGATGGTTGGCTCAGATGGTAAGTGTGCTTGGACTGAACCAGAGATGTGTGGGTTTGAGTCCCACATCATCCATGAATTTTGGTATAGATTAAATTGTTATTTTAAAGATAATCATAAGTATGACAAATGGACCAAGATTGCTCACTGCATTGTATATACCTTGGGTGTTGTACCATATTCTTATCAATGGATATTGGGTCATCATGAATCTTATTCTCCGAATGAGTGCTTGGAGATTGGTCATCATCCTCCAATCCATCCAAGCCTGTGAGGCCCCCTGAAAATAGAACAACCACAGATACTGTAATGATAAAACAAACAATAAAAATTAAATTTAATAGTTTTGTAAAGGAACAGTTGCGAAAAAGATGCAGTGATTCACTTGTTCAGAACACTAGAACCAATTTATATTTTTTGCCTCAACATCAGGTGTCCTGTTAGCTCATTGGTCCTCCAGCTAGTGAAATTACTGGGCACATAAGACTCAAGCACTATTGTAATGCCACTCAGAATTTTAGGGTTTTGCAAGAATCCTAGTGGCACTGCATTGTAACGGGCAGGGCGTATCAATTACTATAAGCATAACGTCCTGCTCGTCTTGTCACTTAATGTCATAAAAAAAGTACAAAGTTGAGTGTTTCTATATTTTCTAATAAATATAACTTCAGAGTTTGGGGTAAAATAAACCCCATGCTTGTGTTAGTGTAATGTTTAAAATTAACAGTGATGTATGAACTGATACATTTAAGTTTCTACTTGGCCCCATTGAATGTAACATCAAATTTTTTATTCATCATCAATGTATCATAATATTATATCAACCCAATTCGTCAGTTAACTTACAAAATATGTAAACATCTTACTGATTGTAAATATACCTTTTACGTTATTAGAAATGAAGAAATCACAAAATTGCAGTATATACGAAATAAAAACATGGGATATTGATCAAAAACAATAATAAAAACATGTACCCAAAGGGTTGAATTAAAGTATGTTTGGAAATTACCAAAATACAAAATATAATATAATGGGCTTCTATGGTGTCAAAAAAAGTATTTATTTGCCTTGAATACCTAGTTCAACTTACCATGACCAGCACTAATTATTAAAAATACGAACAAATATCCCACAATAACAACGTCCGCCATTCTTTAAATTGACAATTGAGTATTTGAGTTTGACATTTATATTTTTTAATTATTTATTTTTTACTTTATTTCTTTACAACATTGGTAACAAGACCATCAGCTTAAGCCAAAATACAGTAAAAGAAGATTGTTAATTATTTTTCATTATGCTTACTGATTACAAGTAATTATTAGGTTTATGAGTAAACAAATTCTTAATGTAGATTAGACCAATTTGATTTCTTTTTAAATTTTCTCGGAGCAAACATGTAGCAGTAAAAATAAGATGAGCTGTACATCACTGGTTTGACTTTTATAAACTACGCGATACGTAATGCACTGAAAAGAGAACGACGTATCACGTAATTTCTCACCTTGTCTGTCTTAAAATGCAAAACAATAAATTGAATCCGTTTTTTTTCATTGTTGATCAAGACATCAACAGTTTGGTGACCATCGCGTATGTGATTTAATGTACTGTTTTAAAGCAAAACAAAGTGTATCTTTTCTATATTGTTCGTTTCTGAAAACGCATTTGATTTTTTTAAATCAAAAATCATATAGCTTTCGTTGCTTAAAGCTGTAAAAGCCGTAATAGTGAGAAATCAGATGAAAAACGAAATTTGACATTTCACAGGTTAGTTGTTTGAGTTTTTTTTTATATAATAAAATATCAATTTTGAATAAATTACTTTATGAAACACTTTTGGTTATCCTTTCCGTATGTAAGTTAAAAACCTCATATGACAGCCTTTTTTTAGAAAAACATGCTAAATATTGGTTTCATAGTATTATATATATTATAGTATTGTTATCGATACGATGAACATCGTAGTATATAGTAAAAGTGACTGCTTCAAATCAAATATATTATATTACCTACTATAACTACCAATTTAAATGTTCGCAAAACTCTGCGAGCTATATAAATTTAGATGTCCTTTTTATGGTATATTAAGTAAGAAAAATTTTTTTTTTCTATCAATTATATTAAAGCAATACCTGAAAATAAAAAAACATTGTGCAATTCACACGTGGTAGAAATGAAACCTACAAAATTTTTGGCTTCAAGTTAATGAGACGAATGTAAAACTTCGGGAAGAGGATTATTTATTTATTTATGTATTTATATGTATAAAGGAACTTACAGCAATTTATATTACATAAGGGTATGATAAACGATAACTATTACACTAGCGAAAATAGTTCCTAACAATGCTTATTACATAGTGAAGTTTTAAGACTTATTAAAAATAATTAGAAAAAAAAGAGCCAATAAATTCAATGATACAAATATAACCTTTAGGTAGTGGCGGCCTTAGGGGGTGGCGAACAGGGCAATCGCCCGGAGCCTCGCGCAACAACCCAAGCAAATTAAAAAAAAAATAACTATATTTTTTTTAATCGAAACTTGATTTGATCCTTAATTATTTATTAAGATTATAATATAACTGAAAATTAAAATAAAGTTAGTTAACTAATTCATTTATTCAAAACATAATTCAAAAATTAATTATGTAGGACTTGAATATAGCGCCTCGAAACATTTGAAGAGCTGTTCACTCACGGAATCACATAGCACCCGAATCAGCTTGGGAGTCGGGATATAATGTTCTGCTCCTTTATCGCTCGGGGAATCTCCACAACATATCTTTACGTTTTATTGAGCATTACGTTCTTACAGTACCTATTTAAAGTATTGAGTGAGCTGGAAAAGTGTAAATCATATAGTATTTGAAATCCTTTTGGACTACGATGTTGAATTTGCAAAATTTTGGATTCTTATAGTGTTGAATTCGCAAAATGTTGAATTCGTTAAAAAAAATAAAGTTAAAAATTTACGGGACCCACAAGATTGAGTTCCTAAAATGTTGCACTTTATATAATGTATTGTAATTTATATGATTTGGAAAACGACGAAGGTATAAATAGTGTTAATTTAAAAGAGTGGTAATGAATTTCTTGCCACTTCTTCTCATTAAAGCTCACCCTTTTATGAAGTGGCGGTAAATGTAAAAAGAAAAGTAACCTTTTGACATTCATAAGTGTCATTTCCGTGGCTTACTCGAATAAAGTGATTTTGATTTGATTTATTGAGTTCGCTAAAAGATAAACCTGCAATATGTTGAATCCCAAAACGTTGTACATTTGTACTGTACCATCCTGTAATGAAACCTATTCAATGCAAATAAAGTCTATCTTATCTTATAGAATTTAACAGACTTTAGAAAAATAGCACTTCCAAATAATAAAATAAAGGGATAAATCGAATTAGGTCGTGTGGATTTCGTCGTTGGGCCACATGTACCGGTTGTGACATATTACGTTCCTTGAATTGGTGTATATAGACCGGTGGAACGCAAATTATTGTATTGTAGTATTTTATTATAATATATTATACGATCTCTTTCAATTTGATGTGGCTATTTGATGAGTTTATAGACCCACAAAGCAATATTAATATATAAACTACACATTAGAAATAATAAATCAAAATTTTATCAAATGCATGTATTCTGAGTAAGTAGTTTTACAAAAATTGTACGTAAGTATTTTTAGTCTCGTCACTATGACAAATAATATCAAAATGTTGTCGAACGGTTGGTGCGTTCGTTTAGTGATATCCGTACTTCCCAAGAGTCTGCTCTACTTCCTTCACGTATTTCTCAGAAACTTTCTGCTGCCTCATCTCAGCAACCTGCAGACCAATATATGTCAGTTAATTTCCGAGGAAATTGTCGCCAATAATTGGAGGTAGATTAACAACATAGCCTACCCACGTGCTTATTATTGCCAATAAATATTTCCGGCTCCGGATTATATCCGGCTCGAAGGACCATAAAGATGTATCGTTTTTCTGCGCGTCGATGTCAGAAAACTTAAACTATTGATTTGTTTGAGTTTGCGTACATTGGGAAAAAGAGAGGCAAAGAACCGCCTTACCGATGTGTGGCTATTTTGGATTTCCGCGTGTTAGTTTGAATAACTTTGTTGTTATAGCAGCAATAGATACACATTGTCCAAATCTAAGCTGTCTATCTATTACGTTTTATACTGGATTCTTTGTAATAGGGTACCGGTTGGTTAGGTAAGCCTAAACTCAAATACATCGTGTTTTGATTACACACGATAATATGATCAATGGTGTAATATAACTCGAACACGGTTCACAAGTATGGACTCCGCAATATAGCGTCTACTTTACCTTATAGAAAGGATACTAAAAAAACTTGTGAAATACATAAAATACCGAGTCGTAGCGTTTTCAAAGAAGTACATATTTTCCATCTGCTGCCGCTTCAGGAGAAGCGTCGTACAGAAGATTTGACGTATTTGTGTAGCATACCGAACGATAAGATCGACTGTCCAGAACTAAGGACAGTCGACAGTAACTACTTAGCATGCCTGGATTAGTGGCGCACGCCTTTCCATTCCGGAACTCTAGCCTTTTGCATATTCCCAGGGCGAGGTGTAACTATCGTGCAAATAGGTATATTACTAGATACTGCAGAAGTTACAACTACTTGTTAAGTGAAGTAGATCTAGATATATTTGCTACATCTAGCACCAAAATAAAAAGAACGTAAACTAACAAGTTATTCCAGATTAAATAATTGTAGTTATGTTAGTTTTAAAGTGTAATTATATTCTAGGCTAACAATAGTTATGCGAAAACACTAAAGGAGCTGTAAATAATTTAAATAATTTCATAAGATATCATTGTAAGCAAGCTGTTAGTTTCCCAAATAATTGTAAAATAAAAAATAAAATAAAATATTGATGTGCAGAAGAAATAGGGAATGAGAGATACAGTCATGACAGATAGTACATAATAGACGTTCATGAGCCTTGGGGTAATTGGTCTGGTGTCTTTTCATCATCATCATTTCACCTGGAACTTGTCCACTTTTGGACAAAGGCCTCCCCCAAAGATCGCCATGAAGATCGGTCATGCGTCATACTACGGCGATCTTGACCAGATCGTCGGTCCATCTTGTGGGGGGCCTACCAACACTACGCCTTTCGGTACGTAGGCGCCATTCGAGGACGTTACTGCCCCAACGGCCATCTGTCCGTCGAGCTATGTGCCCTGCCCACTACCGCTTCAGTTTCGCAATCATTTGGGCTATGTCAGTGACTTTGGTTTACCTACGGATCTCTGATTCGATCTCGTAGGGAAGCTCCGAGCATAGTCCTCTCCATTGCCCGCTGAGCAACAATGAGCTTCCTCATAAGGCACATAGTTAGCGACCAATGGTGTCTTCGCTCCTATAGAAAATTAAAAAAAAAATTGAATAGAGTGGTTCCACTTTGTTTTATGTAGGCTTGTAGGCCCTTTGCGCCCAGTGCGAGTTGAGTTCAACTTCACACAGATCCATTGACCATCTTCACAAGTGTGTGTAAGTTTCCCCACAATACTGTCCTTCATTGTAAGAGCGTCGAATAAACACACATACGAGTTCGAGAGATTATCGAATACCCACGCGCCGTAAATCGCCCCAATGCCTCCCGGATGAGAGCTTGAGCTCTGATACTACATGACATGAGTGTGATTACCTTCTGTTTGATGATCTTCCTCTCATATTTATCCTGCTGCTCTTGCTGCATGCGAAGCGCGACTCCCTCATTATGAACCTTCTCTCTTAGTTCCATCCTAATAATAACAGACAAACAAAATAGTTTTTTCTTTGATTGACGCGATTGTAACACATTTAAATAAAATACTATTTAAATAATTTGTGAAGCTGTTGAAATTAAAATAAATACATCAAAATTTCAGTACAGAAGACGGGATAAAATTATCTAACACCTGTGATGTAATAATCTCCAAATTGAAGACCTGAAACTACACATACGTAAAAGAAGAGGACACTGTCAGTAAATTTTGCCAAAAACCATCTGTCAACAGCAAATACCACCTCCCAGCCAACAAATGGCGTTAAACTCCACAGTGACAACTTTGACAGATACTATCTCGATTCCTGTCAACCGTAGTCCCCCTGAAAACGTGCTCTGCAAAGGTTACGGAACGTCGATTATAATAATAAAACTGTAACTCTTACACTAAAACCTAATGTAAAAATACAGTTACAATTACACGCATTTTAATTCTATAGAACAGAATAAAAAAGGCAAAGGAAATAATTTGACTACCAAGTCAAATAATCCTAATTATATGGTGACAGTCTGGTAGCGGATCATATTGGATGGTATAAGTGGCGGCACGTAACTTTAACCCTGTAACGCGCAGAAGTCAAAAGTAAGGTATCTATGGGGAGAGGGGGTTAGAGGGAAGAAGAGCGAACTTGCGTAGTGCCTATTGGCGCGCCAGTCACCAGTCGTATGCTGTCCTCCGTACCGATACCGCACCCCGGGCACTTCAAGTGTGCAGTCACTTTCTAAATTGTATTGTTATTTGTTGTTTATTGTTAAGTTTGAGTTGTTCTGTATACACACACTCGCATATAAACTCACCCACACACACACATATTCTATTGTTGCGAATTTTTTTGACGTCTCTGGTATTTAATTAACTTTGTATGTCGCATTGTCCATCACACAATATTATTATTATTACCATCCGGACCGTACCGAGTACGACGCCGGACCAATTGGTGGGCGGCGCCCACTCGACCGTCCATTTTTTTTTAATATGAGAGGGGGCAAACGGGCAAGAGGCTCACGGGATGGGGAGAGGTGAGGCAACCACCCATGGACATCCGCAACAACAGGTGTGTCAAGAAATGCGTTGCCGGCCTTTAAGGTGGGGGTATGCTTTTTTCTTGAAGGTGCCTAAGTCGTATCTGTTCGGGAAGACCGCTGCCGGTAGTTGATTCCACGAAGTGGCTGTGCGAGGCAAGAAATTTCGAACAAAACGCACGGTTGTGGAATGCCAGACGTCTACGTGATGCGGGTGGTACTTTGCACGTAATGTCTGGTGGTGGAATTCGGCCGCTGGAATCAACCCAAACAGCTCCTCTGAGTACTCCCCGTGATAAATGCGGTAGAAGATGCAGAGAGAACCCACATCTCTACGAAATGCTAGAGAATCAAGCCGATCGGAGATGACTTGATCGTCGATGATTCGAGCCGCTCTTCGTTGTATGCGGTCAAATGGAAGAAGCTTGTATTGGGGAGCACCCGCCCAGAGGTGAGAACAGTACTCCATGTGAGGCCGAATTTGCGCCTTATAAAGGAGGTGGCTTTTAGTGAAGTACTGTCTCGCCTTACTGAATACACCAAGCTTTTTTGAGGCCAGTTTGGCCTTCTCTTCCAAGTGACTACGGAACTGAACGTCGCTCGATATATCGACGCCAAGTATGCCAATACAGGCTGTGGCAGTTAGAGGAGTGATCTCGAATCGAAGGGATACGACAAAGGGAGACTTTTTAGTGGTGAACGCACAAACTTGTGTCTTCTTGGGGTTGAATTGGACTAAATTTTGTCGGCCCCATTTCCGAGACTTTGAAGTATAGTCTCGATTTCAGACACAAGTTTGTTCCGGTTCTCGTCGACGCTATCCCGGGACATGTTGGCACGGCCGGTGTAGGAAGCATACCCCGTGCTGTCTAGCATGTGTCTGCATAGCGATGAATATTGCTGATTTGCAGCATATCATTGATATGCAGAAGAAACAGCGTAGGGGATAGCACGCAGCCTTGCGGGACACCAGCGTTTATGGGTTTTAAGTCGGAGCATGCACCGTTGATAACAACCTTGATGCTCCGATCAGCCAAAAAGCTAGTGACCCATTTGCACAACTTCTCGGGAAACCCAGAGGATGGCAGTTTCGCTATAAGCGCTTTATGCCACACCCGATCGAAGGATTTGCTTGCGCCCATTTATGGGTGAGGTATGCAAGAAGATCACCAGCTGAGTGACCCTGACGGAAACCGTACTGGCAGTCGCTGATCAGCTGGTGCCCCTCTAGGTATCCCAAGAGCTGGCGGATGATGATCGACTCCATTGCTTTGGAGAAAATGGAGGTAATGGCAATGGGGCGGTAGTTGGCCGGATCTGAGCGTACACCTTTCTTAGGGATCGGGTGCACTAAAGCCGCCTTCCGTAATTTCGGGACTACGCCTGATGAGTAGGAGAGCCGGAAAAGACGGGTAGGGACCGGCGCCAGTTCCGGAGCACATGTCCGCAGCACTATCGGGGGAATGCCATCGGGCCCGCTCGATTTGTGAATGTCCAAGGTGAGAAGCGCCTTAAGCACGGCTCCGTGCCGGAATTTTACCTCCGGCATGTTTGACTCGCACCGCGGAATATGCGGTGGTGGTGCACCTTGGTCATCCAGAGTCGCGTTGGACGCGAAGAGGGAGCCCAGGAGGTCAGCTTTCTCTTTCGCGTCATTGGCCAGCGAGTCATCATCCCTGTGCAGTGGCGGAATGGCTGGCTGGCAGAACTTGCCTTGGACAGCTTTGGCGAGCGACCAGAACGCACGAGTTCCCGAGGGAAGGCATGCAAGTCTCTCGCCAATTCTGCCAATGTGCTTCGACTTCACGTCAGCAATAATTCTTTTGAAGAACCTGGAGGCATGATTGAAGTGTTTGTTAAGTTCGCTGGAATTCACATGCTTAGATACCACCGCATTGACCCAAGCCTGATAGCACTCCTGCTTTCGGCGAGAGGCCATTTTGCAGGAGCGGTCAAACCATGGTAGGGACCTGCCACCGATAGGCACAGAGGAGAATGGAATGAAGAGTTCCATACCTTGCAGTACCACATCAGCAACAGCGTCAGCAGCGGCATCTGGATCTCCCAGCGAAAAACAGATCTGCCTCCACAGGTAGGATGCAAAAAAGCACCGCATCTTGTCCCACTCTGCTGACCTATAGTGCCACACGCGGCGACAGCCTAAGAAGCGGGGCCGTGTTAGGCGCGTGATTGGCACGGTGCTCCGAATCAGGCAGTGGTCCGACGATCCCAGAGGAGGGTCAACGGAAACTAGGTAGCCGTCCGGGTGTGAGGTCAACAGAAGGTTCAACAGTGAAGGTGTATGATCTTGCACATCTGGGATTCGCGTTGGCGCAATAACCAGTTGCGTCAGACCAAATGCTAAGGCAAAGTCGTGAACAGATCTCAAATTCAAATTCAAAAATTTTTGATCAAAATAGGATTTAAAATCACTTATTGAACGTCAAAAACTACCACCCATTCAAAAGAGACTGCCTCAGACCTGAGAAAAATGGGCGCAAGAAACTCAGCGGGCTTTTTTTTATATATAAAATATGATATCGTGCAATAAACATTTATAATTAAAGAGCCTGAGGGTGTTCGCTTTATTCCCAGTCCGTGTCATTAACAAAATCGTTTATGCTATAATAACCTTTCCCACACAAACGTTTTTTAACAATTCTTTTAAATTTCGTAACACGTTTGTTTTGTACATTTTCTGGGATCATATTGTAGAAGCATATACATCGCCCAACAAAAGACTTACTAACTCGACCCAACCGAGTAGTAGGCATAACAAGTTTATGTTTGTTCCTCGTGTTAACATTATGAATGTCACAGTTTCTAGAGAATTCCTCAATGTGCTTATGAATATACAGAACATTATCAAAAATGTATTGAGAAGCAACAGTCAAAATGTTTATTTCTTTAAATTTTTCTCTTAATGATTCTCTAGGATCTAGGTTATAAACCGCGCGAATAGCACTCTTCTGCAGCACAAAGATGGTATTAATATCGGCCGCACTGCCCCATAACAATATACCATAGGACATAATACTATGAAAATAACTAAAGTATACTAATCTCGCCGTATCTATGTCAGTTAACCAATCTCCCTGCATGATCGGTGGTACGTGAAAATGTCCAATGGTCCGGCCAAATCCGATTATGTATTTATAGCTTAAGTAATGCGCAGTGGAGTTGGGGACTGTGAGCTCGTTAGTTGTCAAAGTGTTCTGTGACTGTGAGGAGCTAGGCCGAGTTCATGCGACAAGTTGTTTTGCACCCAGCTTCTGCTATAATTAATGAATTTTTAACTAGTCTAAAAACCACGGTCTATTGGACAGGAATTTTAAAAAATCCTATCGGTTAATATTGACACTCGTTCCAATTGAAAGGCAGCCTTATAGTCATTATTGATGAATAAGTATAACAAAATTAGTAGAGATATGTAGGTAATAGGTAGAAAGATGATGGTGTTGGTATGACGTAGTATGTGTACTCGTAAAGATAGATATTACCTGCCCCTCTCTTTGTCGTTGATCTGTTTCATAATCTCTTGTCTATGTTTCTCAATACGCGCCTTACGCTTGTCATCCAACTGTCAAAATAAAAAACTTAGATAGAAAATAGCTGTCTGTTTTTATTCGACGGACAAGAACGTTCAGCTGATAGTAATCGATACGCTCTGCAACAATGTAGTGCCGCTCAGGGGTCTTAAAAATCTCAAAAATTCTGATTGGCACAATACAATTGCCCTCGTCTCCTTGAGATAAAAGTTGTTAAGTCTCGTTTGCCTAGTAATTACACTAGTTACGGCGCCCTTCAGACCGACACACAATAATGCTTACACATAACTGTTTCACGTTACTAACTGTTAACAGAATAGCTGACATCCTGTCAATAAAGGAGCCTCCCACTGGTAAAAAATTATATGCTTGCATCAACAATTAGTGAGATCAAGTTTCTTATTATGTTTCAGCATTGAAGGGACTCTAAAAAAGTCAAAGTTTGAAATTTATAAATGTTCTTTTTCTATTTAACCCAGAAAATGCTTTAAGAAAGGATAATTGGTTTCGCATTCCAACTAGGCGCGGCAAACCTGAGACCCATTAAAATAATTTCATAGACAGGTTTGTAAATTCCCGGCTACCTCTTTCTCTTTCCGTATGAACTCTTCATTCTGCCTCGCCGCGTTGTTGAAACTCTGCTCGTCTTTTGCGATCTCTCGCGCGATGAGACGGTGAATGTCGTGGATCTGATAATGGGGAAGAATTGATATAATAAGACCCTTGGATAAATATTTATTTTATTTTAAGAATCTCTATACAAGTCACATGTTATTTTCAATATTTAATTAATGTGTGACATTCAAAAGGGCCTGTCGTGGTCTAATTATTGAATTAAATATATTTTAAATCTTCTGTAGGTACACATGCGTTGTCTTAAGCACACACTGTTTCCTTTTTTTGACTGACTATGATTCGATAATTTACCTCATGTCACATAACGTCTTCGTGACGTCATAGCTCTTGAGTTATCAATAGTCTCAAAAATAGATTCTTTGAGAACTATTTATTGATATTTCAGTTAAGCGAAAAGAAACAAATTGCGCTCTTAGATAGGCAACTGCGTAGTATTATAGATAGTTTATACGTCTAGATATGTGACAAAATGAACACGTCGAAAAAAATAAACGTAGTACTGTTAACCTTTACTTTCAGCAGCGCACGCACACTAAAATAGCAATATTTCGTATAGCGAGTAAAAAACGAGTGTACATGACAAGCTGCGTCTTACACTCGCGAAACGACAGTCACTTTGTTTGTGTGTGTGTGTGTTAACAGCTGTCAGTCTATCTAGATATAATATATTATTTAAAAAATAACTATAACATAACATTACGTAATTGCTAATGCCAAAAATAATCTAGTCCCAATCTGCCTCAACTTTTAGATAATCTGCAGTTGAGCAATAAGATTTACTGCAGAGCGTTTAATATAAAACTTTTAATTTATTCAGAGATAATTTAACTAAGGAACTTAACATTAAAGTGTATTAATTTAATCTTTAAATGATTGTGCGACGTTAGTTCAAGCAGTCGTCGCTCTACAAATTCTACTTTTGATTGTTTGTTTTTTTAGTATACGCACAGAACTCATGTAGCTATGACGTCACTAAGATGGCGGATGTTTGGAGAAAAAGTGACGAGACGATTTCAATGCAATTTTGCTCAAAAACCAGAAATTATGATTGACATCGCTATTGCGCTCGTTATTTTGGGATATAAGCCCCAAAATCTCATCAGCTCAATAAATTTGGTAGCTATGGCGGCCTTCAAACCAAAACACAAACGATGGTTGCACACTACTGCAGAAAACGGTGCCGATGTAAAAACAGTTTCCATTCAGCCGGTGCCCGATTATAACTTATTGATAATTCTATATCTATATTTTCCATTCCATTTCAGCCGGAAGACGTCCACTGCTGGACAAAGGCTGCTGCTCCCTCAAAAATCGCCATGGCGATCTGTCCTCATCCAACCGGGTACTCCAGCGATCTTGACCAGATCGTCGGTCCATCTTGTGGGGGGCCTACCACACTACGTCTTCCGGTACGTGGTCGCCATTCCAGGACTTTACTGCCCCAACGGCCATTTGTCTGTCGAGCTATGTGCCCTGCCCACTGCCACTTCAATTTGGGCTATATCTGTAACTCTGATTCTCCTACGGATCTCCTCACTTTCGATTCGATTTCGATCAAAATATCACCCCGATTATATTGCCTGTCACAGTGAGCATAAGCATGGAAAGTCTCATGTGCCAGCTTCCACTGTCTGCAGTTGGTATACATCAGACCTGTTGCACTCGCGCCTCGTGCAAGCGCTTCATCTCCCGGTTCCGCTTGATGGCTGCCTCCCGCTCCTTGCGCCGGTACTCTCTCTCCACGTCCTCCTGGATCTTCAAATTCCGAATGCGCTCCAGTTCTTCCTTCAGCTCTTGCTCAGCCTAGAAAAGTAGGTCACCTTTGAAAAAGTTCATTAATCTTGTTAAAAATATATTCGGTGTACAATAATCTTAATACAAGTGTAATCTTTTAATCCGTGTTCTTCATTTTTCCTGAATGTGCATAAAAAAGATAATATACACAGCACAGATAATTTCTCCTGTAATACAGACGTAAATATTAATTTTTACTTGAAACTTCTATTAATTTGCTCAAGCACAACAAAGTAGTAGGTAGAAGAGTACGAAATCGAGATGTTATAAATAACCTACAAACATTCCATTTAACTCCAACTTATTTATAAAGATGAACCAAAGATATTCTCAACAGCTTTACAACGGTTGCCATTGAACAGTTTTGTCAATGATAAATGCGGAATATAGGTTTATATTTCATTCTGTCATAAGCTTGCCGACTCAAAACGCATTTGAAAATAGTTTAAATCCTTTTCTTTCACCTCTGTATTGAGATGTTAATACGCTAGATTTTTGTGCCCGACAAAAGTTATTTGCAAAAAATTTATACCTTCTGTGCCTTTGCGATATGATCGATTCCTTTTTGCTTAGCCGCCTTGATAGCTTCTTGTTCTGCCTTATTCCTCGCCTCCCGTTCCTGCTTCTGCCGTAGGAACTCCGCCACGCGAAGATCCATTATCCTGTCTTCTTCGTTCTGCATCTGCTTGTAGTAGAGTAACTCAGCATTACCTGCGAAATTAAACATCACATTCAACGATTGCAATTCGCATTACATTTGGAACTACAACATAACGAATAGCTCTAAGTCAAATTTGTCGTGCAAACATTCGAAGAAATCCTCCATTTTCAGCCATCTCGTGCACAAAACCATATGACAAAACTAATAATCGGGCAATAATGAAAAGCAAACCCTTTAAGTGTATTTTTCTTTTGGCTTATCGATAACAATATTGGCCAACTCAATAAGATACGGTGAACGAGTTCATAATTGATGTACCATCAACATACACGTTTTAGTATTGACGCCAAATGAGGCGATGCAACGATTTTTATCTATGTGTAAGCAATCGTGGAGATCCTATCTGATTCCTACTTACTTACCCTCAGGGGTAAGCGAACTGCCTATATGACATCCCTCACTCACTGCTGATCATCCTTTATTATGTTTTGCTGATTTAAATAGCCCAATATAATTTTGATTCGGATTCTATCTAATTTACTCCGAAGACGACGTAGCACGTAGCACGTAGACGTCTGGCATTCCACAACCGCGCGTTTTGTCCGAAATTTTGCCTCGCACAGCCACTTTGTGGAATCAACTACCGGCAGCGGTCTTCCCGAAGAGATACGACTTAGGGACCTTCAAGAAAAAAGCATACTCCCACCTTAAAGGCCGGCAACGCATTTCTTGACACACCTGTTGTTGCGGATGTCCATGGGCGGTTGCCTCACCTCTCCCCATTCCGTGAGCCTCTTGCCCGTTTGCCCCCTCTCATATAAAAAAAAAGGACGAATATCTAATCCTCATCAAATAAGCGAGGCGTAACTATTATGTCGCTACGGAACATTGAAGACAAAACTATTTTACATCAGGTGGTGGCATATATTATTTGCTTTCCTATCATAATAATAAGGTACTCAATTCACTCCGCATGTACGATGTGCGATGAGAGAAGAATATTCATGCACCCTGGTCAAGGATCTCCTTAAGTTTAGCGCAGCGGCCATGTTTTTCTTTCAGCTTCTGTGCCTCGTCAATCTGCATCGCGATGTTGGCTTGGTTCACTCTGATACTCTCTTCCTCGATGCGCTCCGCTTCCATTATCTGAGAACGAGGTGGGGAAAACAGATAATAACAGATAATAAATAAGATCGTTTTGGTAATACTATAAGGATCGAGACAAAATATGGCGTTAATGCGTTCATATGTATATGAGCGTCATTTCGCCCTCAATATTATGCCAATCAGGGTAGTTTTCCAATTACACAGACCAGAAAAACTAGTTTGATATGCGTGAGAAGCTACGTCTCGAATACGGATTTGTATGACACTTTGTTTTGTTGTCATAGTCTATCTAGACGTTTAAATGATCTACTGTAGAGCGTTCAGTTGTAGATTCTCAAATAACATAAATAAATTCATAAATTAATGAGGTTGCTATCTCTATTAATATTTTTTGGTGCATTTGGAAACTAATTCACGTTCCAATTATTTAGCAATTCATACACAATTCAGCATTGTGCCCTACTGAGTCGCGTTATGCTCTGTAATTGAAAAACTGCCCAAATGTTTTCAACAAACTTTGGCAGTCTCGTGCGCCTTGATTTGCTCCTTCAACGCGGCCAGGTTCTGCAGCCTCAACTCATGTCTCCGCTCCTCCTCCTCCTCAGCTCGACGCACGGCTGCTTGACGGTTCTCCTCCATGACAGCATCTAGTCTGAAGTACGCATTCTAATATTTAGCAATCATATGGGACAGTGCCGGATTAAGCAAGCGCGGGGCCCATAGAGAGACCCTATGACATTAAAGTGTTATAAGACTTAATGTCATAATGAAAGGACATGGGTTGCGATTATATCCGATGAAATTAATATTGGATCTACTCAATAGTGTATTGTCGTCTATTTTTCCTTTATTTCACCTATTTTTAGACTTTATGGAGAAATTTCATACCAAGAAGAGGTCTACGACCTGCCAATGGTTTCATCCTAAAGTAATCGAGTTTGTGTTTGTGGCGATTGCATCCACATTAAGTTGGCAGCCCAGGTTTTTTTGGAGTGCCAACTGATCACATAAGAGAGAGCCAGATAGATATAGATGCCGGACACTTGATAACAAAGGACGCGAGTTGCTAATAGAGAAGCTAACTTTTACCCGCGAGTGTTATAAGTACTTGTATCATATAAATTGTAACTGATAAGTCTTGTAGCTATACTTACTGTATTCTGTAATAAATCACGAATGGAAAACGTAATACTTGAGACCTTAAAAGGGAAGATTAGTTATTTATCGAAGCTTCAGGCCCTTTTTGCCATTTTTGTAAGCAGGAGACCACACTTCACAACAGTATTCAATTTTGCTTCGAATTAAGCTGTTGTGCAGGTGTGAAGAATTGTTGTTTTTGTAATCATTAGACTATCTACGAATAAAACCCAGCAATTTGAATGAAGTTGTCACTATAGAAGTATAGAATGTATGTTTATCGAATCTTAATTTGCTATCTAATATCTATAAGTGACGTTACCTACGTATGTAATCGGTTTCCTTCAGTTTGTTACCCAAGATTTTATAAGAACTCATCAATTTATTATTATTATTTATAATGTTTTCTTGTAATTTAAAAAAAAAAATTTAAATATATAGTAGTTAGTCTCCCATAAGTTGTAATAATTAAGAAAACTTATGCAACTACGAAATACCGAGTACCAACAGCAATATACTTCGTTCGCAATCTTAAAGTTACCTTCGTTGCTCCTCTTCCATTTCCTTCTTGATAAGTTCCATCTCGGCGATTTGAGCATCTCGAATGGCGTGACATTTGGAGGCCAGGATGATGCGGTTGCACAATCTTGGCCCCTGCATGTTGTCAGCACGAAGAACTGGCGACAGAAACAAAATTTAATGCTGTAGTTGTACCAGGGACTCATACAGTGCAGGTGGAACTATCGGCAAATTGGAAATTTAGTTCTTCTTATTTATTTTGCTTTGCGGCAAGAATCTACAGTGGGAGACTCCTTTGCACAGGATGCTGGCTAGATTATGGGTACCACAAAGGCGCCTTTTTCTGCCGTGAAGCAGTAATGTGTAAGCATTATTGTGTTTCGGTCTGAAGGACAGCGTAGCTCTAATATACAAAAGAGGAATGGTGTCCTTACTCTCTGCTCTGGACAACGTGTGAGCAGTCTGGTCTGGTCCCTCGAGCTCGGCGTCAGCAGCGCTGGCAGCCTCGGCGCCTGGCTGCGGCTTGAGTTTCTCTTTGAGCCTCTGCTTCCTCATCTCGGACTCTTTGGCAGCCTTCTGCACTGCCGCCTCTTGGGCGTGCATCGCGGCGAGTGTTTCATCTTGAGACACTATCTACAGGGCAAGCACTTTGAGACTGCATTGAATTCACTTAGAAATGCTCATTCATCAATGCAAATTATAAGAATACGCGTCAATAAGTGTTATCAAATGGTTACGTATTTAAGTGGAAACGTTTTAGTTTGACTATATTTCGACGTTATTATATGGCTTCCCAAAAATATGTATATTCAAAGGCATAATTTTCAAGAAACTGTGATAATCAAGATGTTAACACGAGTAACAAACATAAACTTGTTATGCCTGCTACTCGGTTTTACAACATGATCTCAGAAGAAGTAAAAAACAAATGTGTTACGAAATTAAAAAGAATTGAACGTTTGTGGTAAATGTTACAATAACATAAATGACTTTCTTAATACCTAATAATAAACCATATTAAGTAGGCTAAATAAGTTGTTAGGTGATTTAAAAGATGGGCTGGGAGTTTCTTATAAGTTCTCCTTATGTCAAAACCCCTTTATGAATTGATGTAACTTCATGACGTTTACCAAGCGTTGTTGAAATATATTATGATAATGCCACCCCATATGGTAAATAAATTTAAATTTTTATTTCAATGTACTGTATCACTTACCTACAGATAAACGACTTGCTCATCTCGCCACTATTTCTCAATAAAAAAGAGGAAAAAGAGGTACGGGAAATGCTTTTTTTATATTTTCCAAACTGACGTAGAAACCCCACTAAACTATTTTTAGCATTTTTTAAAA
>CATIXQ010000012.1:15245721-15351798 GCA_949711755.1 Leptidea juvernica | reverse complement strand
CATATTTAAATAATAGGATTCAGAGGGTCGAGGTGAATGGCAGGAGATCTCCTGGGACTCCTCTCGATATGGGGGTACCACAAGGGTCTATTCTTGGACCCTTCCTCTTCCTAATTTATATAAATGATCTGCCAAACCTTGTAGAAAAAAAACACAAGGTGGTATTGTTTGCGGATGACACTTCACTTATATTCAAAGTGAAACGAAGCCAAGTTTTATATGACGAAGTAAACAATGCTCTATCTGACATTGTGTACTGGTTTAGCGCCAATAACTTATTGTTAAATATTCATAAAACCAAATATATTAAATTCACCACGCCAAATGTCAAAAATATAGATAAAAATATTTTATTGAATGGAGAGGTGGTAAAACCAGTGGAATATGCTGTATTTCTTGGCATTACTCCTGATTCCAAATTGCAGTGGGGCCCCCATATTGAAGGATTGGCGAATAGGCTTAGTTCTGCAGCATATGCGGTTAAGAAAATTTGACGGTTAACTGACATAGATACGGCGAGATTAGTATACTTTAGTTATTTTCATAGTATTATGTCCTATGGTATTTTGCTATGGGGCAATGCGGCCGATATTAATACCATCTTTGTGCTGCAGAAGAGGGCTATTCGCGCGATTTATAACCTAGGTCCTAGAGAATCATTAAGAAAAAAATTTAAAGCAATAAACATTTTGACTGTTGCTTCTCAATATATTTTTGATAATGTTCTGTATGTTCATAAGCACATTGAGGAATTCTCTAGAAACTGTGACATTCATAATGTTAACACGAGGAACAAACATAAACTTGTTATGCCTACTACTCGGTTGGGTTGAGTTAGTAAGTCTTTTGTTGGGCGATGTATATGCTTCTACAATATGATCCCAGAAAATGTACAAAATAAATGTGTTACGAAATTTAAAAGAATTGTTAAAAAACGTTTGTGTGGGAAAGATTATTATAGCATAAACGATTTTCTTAACGACACCACAGACTGGGAATAAAGCAAACACCCTCAGGCTCTTTAATTATAAATGTTTATTGTACAATATCACATTGTAATCCATATTTTATATAAAAAATAAAGCCCGCTGAGTTTCTTGCGCCCATTCTTCTCAGGTCTGAGGCAGTCTCTTTCGAATGGGTGGTAGTTTTTAACGTTTAATAAGTGATTTTAAATCCTATTTTGAATAAAAATATTTGAATTTGAATTTATAGAAAGTTTAACATTCGGCACCACATTGGATATGGCTGACTTTAATGAGAAGAAGAAGCAAGAAACTCATTGCCACTCTTTTAAATCAATATTTATAGCTTCATAGCTTTACAACCTGTTGACTTTACTTAGCCTAGAAGTAGGCATAAACAGTTTGTTTTTGTTACTGGTAGTAAAAGGCATTTATTTTCTCAAAATTGATTCTTCTAGAATTCTTTTTGATGTCATTTCTAAGATACTAGATACTACTACCGCTTCGGAAACAAATGACGCTCTGAGAGAGAAGAAGCGGCGCAAGAAACTCTCCCAGCCTTCTTTTTTTGCACTCTTTTTAATATAAATATACAATAATGTACTGTCATTGCTGTTGCTATAAAATAATCATAATCTACTCCCAAGCTGTTTGATCACTTAGATATTCGGCTGTGGAGTAATAGGATTTAAGACAGATATTTATTTATAGATAATACCTGAACAGTGACTGGGACTTTATTATAAAAGTGTATACATTTACCCTTTAAGCTATTATGTATCTTATGAAGCCTACTAGAATTAGTTGCAAGCAATCCCCTATTTCTAGTGTTATAATAATGAAAATCACTATTAAGAGCAAAAAGGTGACAATTTTTGTGAACATATTTTAAGGTTTCATAAATGTACGTACAATGAACAGTCATAATATTTATTTCTTTAAATTTTTCTTTGAGAGACTGTCACTAACTAACATATCTGTATACAATCTGTATAGCACGAACAGCTCTCCTTTGCAGAGCAAACACTATTTCAATGTCAGCAGCATGACCCCCACAGTAAAATACCGTACGTCATGATGCTGTGAAAATAACTGAGTACACTAATCTAGTGGTCGCAACATTCGTGTACTCTCTAATCTTTCTAATGGCATATGCCGCAGAGCTGAGTCTATGTGCTGGTTGGGCGATATGTGGACCCCACTGAAGCTTTTTATCTAACGTGATACCCAAGAAGACTGTCATGTCTACAAGTTCCAATCTCTGGTCATTTATGATGTACCAAAAAATTTATGAACAGCAAAAACATAATTCCTTGTTCATAAAAATTTGTTTTCAAATTTTATATCTGTAATTTATCCCAGAAGTGAGGGTTACCATTTTAAAACATAACAAATTGTTTAAGCTAGAAAGATGTTTGTGAAATGAAGTAATCCTTTCAAAACTAATATTGTATATAGGCTGGTGCTACAGCAGGAGTTACAGTCTCTGCAGCTCTGTATCCATTGGACACATTGAAAACGAGATTACAGAGTCCACAGGGATTTTACAAGGCTGGCGGCTTTAATGGTGTATATAGAGGTAAGATTGGTAACTAATATATCTATTATAATCTAAACTAACATTATAATCTGAATAGCTCAAGCTTTTGACATTCAGCTCAAGACATTTGTCGACCAAATTGGTAACAGTTTGAAATAAGAAACGGTCCCAACCACCAGGAACCGGTGAGCATGTATGAATAGAGTAATTAATGTAGAGGAAGTGTGTGAGGTTTGTAAGGACTATGAATAGAAGCAAGTGGCGTTCTGTTTTCACTGCCTATCCAGACGGAAAAAGCGTGAGTGTGTCTGTGTAAATCGGCCTCCAAGGCCCCCACCTGGCTTTGTTGTAATAGCCTTTAGGACTATCAGCACAGAGGAGGTTTTTAGTTGGTAGGGGGTGTTTACATCTGAGCCCGACATATAGCCCCGTTTCGGGCTCTTCAATACGTAAATGTATTTTCCTTCTCTTAAAAAAAAGTGTATGTACTCAAGATGTCCACATCAATAAACTACAGTTACAATATTTATAATACCATCATCATCATCAGCCGGAACCGTCAACTTATGGACAAATGCCTCCCCCAAAGATCTCAACGACGATCAGTCCTGCGCTGCCCTCATCCAACGTATTCCGGCGATCGTGACCAGATCGTCGGTCCATCTTGAGGGGTGCCTACCAACACTGCGTCCTCCGGTACGTGGTCGCCATTCGAGGACTTTACTACCCCAACGTCCATCTGTCCATCGAACTATGTGCCCTGCCCACTGCCACTTCAGTTTCGCAATCATTTGGACTTTGGTTCTCCTCCTCTTTCTCTCATTTCTGATTCGATCTCGATTATAATAACATACTGCCTAATAATTTTGCTTTACAATGAGGCTTAAATTATTTTAGGGTTGCTAACAGTGGTCGCAGGGTCGATGCCCACAACAGCATTATTCTTTGCGACATACGAGGCGATAAAGAATGTGGCATCACCGATGATGGCACCACAATACTTGCCGTTGGTACACATGATGGCCGCAAGCGTTGGCGAAGTGGTAAGTCCGACACGTCCTTTTAACACATAGGTCAGATCTAATTTCTCCTAATCATTCTAATAAAACCGTTATATGCGATCTATCTAAACACTACGATCTGCTATTGTTTTATTTAAAAAGCCCTTTCATATGCTTCATTGCTTGCGACGGCGGCGTCGTGTGTCGGCTCGTCTCCTTCCCTCAAAAATGTGCGAAGGGAACAATTGCTGATTCATGGACCTGCATGACCCTGCTCGTGGTGCCAGGTCGACCTGTTATAGTTAATAAATCATTGTATTTGTTGGACCATCATTTACACGAAGCATCCTTACACAAACAATACATTCAAGCTCTAAAGGTTCATGCATTTTCTTTTTTTAACTTACATATTAAAGATTTTAAGAATTATTATAAGTATTGACGAAAAAAATTATAATAAAATTATTTTACGTTTTAACAGTTGACCTGTTTGATCCGAGTGCCGATAGAGATCGCTAAGCAGCGGAAACAGACGTACGTGGGGAATCAGGCGAAGAGCAGCATTGGTATTCTAGTACATGTTAGTCTAGATATAATAAAACACGTGTTTGTTTATGCTTGTCTCCGAGATATCTCTCATTCTTGTCATCACAAAGCAAATAGAAATAAAAGGCGGGAAAACTTTGTCGCCAGTGTATTTTTAAGTGTCCCGTAAATTCTAGGCAAAGACAATATACCATTCAGCCAAGCCTTTATGTAGAGTTATGCAATTAAAACAGTTAAAAATAGGCGGGTATTTTTTTAATTTTTAGAACATACAAGCAGAACTTACAAGTGCTAAATTTTACAAACCCTGTGGATTTTTTTTTGTTAAACGTAATTTACACAAACTTAAAAACTTCCTTGTATAATCTAACTTGTAAATGTGTAGAATAGTTTATGGGTAACCACAACGGTGCCTATTTCTGCCGTAAAGCAGTAATGTGTAAACATTACTGTGTTTCGGTCTGAAGGACGCCGTAATTAGTGAAATTACTGGGCAAATGAGACGTATCATCTTATGTATCAAGGTGACGAGCGCAATTGTAATGCCGCTCAGAATTTGTGGATTTTTCAAGAATCCTGGGCGGCACTGTATTGTAATCAATTACCATCAACTGAACGTCCAACTCCTCTCGTCTCTTATTTCATTTCATAAAAAAAGACTTGTGTGTTTTAATGAACAGGGCATAGATCACCTGAATGTAAGTGATAACCATCACCGTTATTCTCACAGAGGTATTAGACGAGTGTTTACAGCCTTTCAAGTGTGTGGCGTGCTTTCTTTGAAAGTATTCAGCGAAGAGTGACGGAGCCGGCAAATAGTTCGAACTTATATACCAGACCAGAGAGAACCTATTATATGGGCCGGATAGACGAATATTCTCGCTCTGTTGATGTCCCCGAGTATCTTCTCAGCGACTTTGGGATTCCCTTCTAGATAACAGCAGAAATGGAAATCGCTCATTATTTTTAAGATTGGGATACTACGCGAGGTAATAATAAGGAGGAATTTTGTCGATTAGTGGATATTCGAAAATTATTTTTTTGTGCTTAACTTTTAAAACACACGTCCGGTTTGACGAGATCGCATCATGCAGATTTCTATACATAATTCTTTTATTTATATGTAAATGAAATAAATAAATATATTTAGGCGTTCCGCACGGGGGGACTCCGTAACGGCGTGTACCGAGGTTTCTTGCCCACATTGATGAGAGACCTGCCCATAGGTTTCATTGAGATGCCACTGTGGGAACTCTTCAAGAAGATAGTCAAAGAGCGCAACGACGGCAATATCAGTAGCGTTGAGGTATGTAATAGATTTAGTTGCCATGCAAAGGTTTTCCTTATGATCTTTTTATCTATAATAATATTACAGTTTCAGATAAGCTAACCTAACCTAATTATGTTATTTTTTGTTAGTTAAAATTTACCTACACATTAGAATAATAGATGTTGTTATGAGGTAGTTCGGAGACCTATCAATAATCTGAGCTTTTTAGGATCTTCAGAGCGCGTGTCGATAGCTAGCGGCGCACATTTTCTGCCGTGAAGCAGTAATGTGTAAACATTATTGTGTTTCGGTCAGAAGGGCGCCGTAGCTAGTGAAATTACTGGGCAAATGAGACTTAACATCTTATGTCTCATCGTGACGAGCGCAATTGTAGTGCCGCTCAGAATTTTTGGGTTTTTCTAGAATCCTGAGCGGTACTGCATTGTAATGGGCAGGGCGTATCAATTACTCCTAATTCGTCCTGCTCGTCTCGCCCCTTATTATCATAAAAAAATGGTGATAACTTGGCTAACTCAACCTAACCCAAATTTTAATTGTCAAACGTGTATTGCGACTAGATAATGGATGGTGTGACTGCTGCCTTATCTACACTCCTCGCGCGAGTTGAATGCAGTCTGGGTCTGGGGTAAAGAACGGGAGAATCGCCCCCCGCTGTCCGCACGTCTCGCCTCGCGCGCCTACAGTGTAGTGCTGTGACGTAGTCGTCGCTTACTATGTTAACACTAAAGTTGAGATCCCGTGTTATTTTTTTATTATTTTAATAACGACTGATCAGAGTCCATCAATTTTCGTTCCAAAACGAGTTTTTATTCATCGTTAAGCACGAGAAATGCTGAAAAATGTTTTAAACGTATGTCTTGAAGAATAATTAGATTACATTGATGAAAAAAATTAATAAAATATTTTTTTTATAAGTATTAAATGGTTAACCAGAAGCATTCTTTAAATTTATCGAACACACTCATGAACATGATTATGGTTATCAATTATAATTAAGTCTCAGCTAACGCATTCATGAACTCTGCATTCAACTTGTGCATGATTTGTAAACTAACCTTACCCTAACCTGATATAGGTTGTGAAAAAGGATTTCGCTTGAATGTGTTAGAGAAATTACAAATAATAAAACACAAAAATAACATGTTTACATTGTTGAATGAACAAACAAATTTGGTCCCTTCACCATTGTTACGTATCTCTTCAGGAGGTATTACATCGCAACAGCCGACCAATGGGCGTCATTTCATTCTCATTTAATTCAGTCTCGTGTCGAGTTTGGCGAGTCAACACCTCCTCAGGATGCCTCATGTATAGGCGATACATGTGTCGAATTGTTTAAAGACAAATATTGGCGGAATTAACACTAAAGAAAACTCAAAACATTTGGATATTGTAACATATTTTAACATAACCTAATAATAATTTTCAGAGTGCATGTTGCGGGTCCATAGCGGGCTGCGTGGCGGCGGTGGCGACCACACCCCTCGACCTGGCCAAGACGCGCATCATGCTCGCTGACGACCATGCAGCGACCCGCAAGCTGCGCATCGCACCTGTGCTCACCCACATTTTTGCAGAGTCCGGCTTCAGAGGACTCTTCGCTGGAGTAATACCAAGAATTTCACTATTCATGATTGGTGGATTTGCTTTCTTTGGTGCTTACGAAACATCGAAGGACATTTTCGAAAGATATTTCCATAGGTAGATAAATTAATGAAAATGAAATAAAGAATAGACGGAAGGCTTTTCTAAGCTTTATGTGACAAATTGTTGTGTTATTTAATGAGCTACCTCAAGAACTTGTATTATTAATATAATTAATATTATTAAAAATAATATATTTAAAATATATTTTTATGGGATCTCATGTATGGATTTAATCTAGAGTTATTTATAGCATCTAGAAACATAAGTAAATAAAGAAAGTTGTTATAACAAAAAATAGTTTTTTTTCTGTCTTCTTCTTCGTCGGATTACTCTTGACAGAGCAGTCGTGGTCACGTCGAACGACGAACGATTCTACGCCAGTTATCCCTGGCTGTTGCTTCTCTGGCACATGTGTTGAGGGGAGTATTGGTTAGGGCTTTGATCGGGTCTGTCCAGCTCAAAGGGGAGCGTCCTCTTGACCTACTGCCGTTGACCCTTCCCTGAACAAGTCTCTCTATGGCATGCTCTCCACGTCGCGTGATATGTCCGAAGTATCTGAGGATACGGTCTCTGACTATAGATGAAAGCCTTTCTTTCACCTTGAGCTTTTCAAGTATCGAGACGTTTGTGCGCCATTGTGTCCAAGATACTGGTAGCATTCGTCTCCAACACCACATTTCTAGTGCGTCAATCCTTTGTCTCTCTCGTTCTTTGACTGTCCATGTTTCGGCACCATATAGTAGTATGGGAAACACTAGAGATCTTACTAACTGAACTTTAGTAGCTTTGGTGATATTCCTGTCCCGCCATATCCTCGACAACTTCTGCATTGCAGATCTGGTAATAGCCATTCGCCTTCTAATTTCGTCTTCCGTACCACCAGTATTAGCGACCAGTGATCCTAAGTATATGTATGACTGTACAACCTCGCAATTAGCAATCTCGACTATATCTGGTGCATTGTTTTGACTTCGATCGACAATCATCATTTTTGTTTTCTGCCGGTTTATTTTAAGGCCATACTGGAGGCTGGTTTGCTCGATACGATGAAATAATTCAGCAATGTTTTCCTTACTTGTCGCTATTAACGTGGTGTCGTCGGCATATCGGAGATTGGATATGTTTTTGCCGCCAATTGGTATGCCATCTGTCCAATCTTCTAGAGCTATCCTCATAATGTGCTCCATATAAATATTGAACAGAAGAGGCGACAAAATGCAGCCCTGCCTGACTCCTGCAGAGGGATGAAGTGGGTCGGACGTGACATTTATCCACCTTGACTGAAGCGGAACCATGTTCATAAAGGGCTCTGAGGATTTGCACCAAGTGCTTGGGCACTCCCATCTCTATGAGGATCTTCCATAGTTGTGGCCATTTAACAGAATCAAATGCCTTTTGGAAATCAACGAAGCATATGAAAGTCGGTCTGTTGAATTCCTTTGCTTTCTCTATTATTTGTCTCACAATTAGGATCTGTTCTCGTGTACCTTTGCCCTTTACGAAACCGGCCTGCTCTGGTGCTATTTCCTTCAGAATATAAGCCTTCAGTCTTTCGTTTACTATATGGAGTAAAATTTTGCTGGCATGTGGTATGAGCGCTATAAGACGATAGTTATTGCATTTCGTTGTAGACCCCTTTTTGTGTAATGGTATGAAAACAGAGTGCGTCCATTCCTTCGGCCACATTCCGCTCACCCAAATTTTGTTACATATGGTGTGAAACATATCTACTCCGAAATCTCCGCAACATCTGATTGTCTCTATTGGAATACAGTCATTTCCAACTGCCTTCCCTCCTTTTAGATGGTTGATTGCAGCTTTAACTTCTTCTCTAAGAATAAGAGGTTCCAAGTCCTGATCTTCCGGTTCAGTGGAGATATAGCTGCGCGAATCAGGGTCAAAGAAGAGCGACTGGCAGTAATTCTTCCAGACTTTCAGAGTATTTTCCAGTTCAGTCACAACCTTTCCCTCCGAGTTTTCGATGGTCCATGTTTTAGAACTGAACTTTTTTGTAATTTCATGAATCTTCTTGTGAAGGTCTTTGGTTTCATGCTTTTCGCCGTGGATTTGTATTTCGGTACATATATTTTGAAGAAACCTATTTTTATCACGACGACAAGCCGCTTGAATTCGGCAACTTAGACGGTTCTGCTGCGTAATGTCAGCCCCAGTAACTTTTAAAACACGTCTTTTTTCGACAAGCGCGAGAGTCTCGTCCGTCATCCAACGTTGGCGTTTTGTCGTCACGTCCTTCGGTCGGTCAGCAGATTTTGCGGAATCTATTATAATCGATTTGGCTTGAGACCAGACCTCATCTACTGTACACTGGTCAGGTTTCTGGTTTACCCAGTTGTGTTTCTGTTCCTCTACACTTTTGGAAAATATTTCGCAGTCCACGACACTTATACGAGCGCGTTTCTCAGTGGATCTCGCAGCCTTTAGTTTTACCTTAACTTCTGCCTCCAGCAACTGGTGATCTGTACCACAATCTGCGCCCGGCCTAGTAACGGTGTTTTTAACGGATGATTTCCATCTTGACCTGATCAGTATATAGTCGATTTGATTTCGGTAATGCCCGTCTGGTGAAATCCACGTGTAGAGTCTTCTGTGATGGTGTTTAAAATACTGTTCGTAATGGTAAGGCCATTATCTGCCGCGAATTGTATAAACCTTGTGCCACGCTCATTTCGTTGAACAAGGCCATATCTTCCTATGACCTCTCGCAATTCATCATCCGTTGTCGTTTCTCCGATTTTTGCGTTGAAGTCACCTGACACCATCAGTAATTCCCTATTAGAAGTCTCATTGATCCCGATTTCTAAGGTGCGGTAGAAATTTTCGACCTCGTCATCCTCTGCGGCACAAGTAGGTACATATACTTGTATGATGTTTAGATTCACCGGATTAGATCTTATTTTAATCGATATGATTCTGTCGCTATAAGACTTATATCCCATTACGCAGTTGTTGATGTTTTTCGGTAGTACAATTGCTACTCCATTTATACTTTTTGTGTCATGACCAGAATAGTATACGATGTTTTGTGTAGTTTCAAAATGCCCATTTCCCTTCAGATGTGTTTCACTTAGGCCACAGATATCGATGCTATACCGTGTGAGTTCCTGTTCTGCAATGTCCAGCTTACCCGGTTGAAGTATCCCACGTACATTCCAGTTCCCGATCTTAATGCCTCTTCTGATTTTAATGGCTGGTTTTCCAGTAGCATTCTTTCCATGTGATGCCTGGTCGCCTACAAACACATGGCCGGTAGCACATTTCACACTGTCTGCCCCGGACGCAGTGCAGCGCCGGGTGCTATTCGGGTCGCATGGCTTCCTGATTCGTCTCTTTGGTTGTCTATTCATATTCATATGTGACTATCATGGGAAAAATAGTGCTGTGGATTCCCCTTGCCTTCTGCACCAGTCATTTCAGAAGTTATTTAGTCTTCAAGGCCGCTGTAGCCTCTTCCAACCGGTTTCCCAGTCAGGTGTATGGTTATACCGCCATTAACTCGGTCGCCATATCCTCGTCTGTTGTCTAGCAGGGAGCACCACGGAGCGGTAACACGCCATACGGCACGCTACTCCGCCGCTATACGGCACGTGCAGGTGAGGTTGACAATTGGGTCGGATAAGGTGTTAGTTCCGTTCTCCCCTTACTCCCCGAATTTTTTTCTGTATTAGAAGTTAAATACAGTACAGGTGACATGAAGTTGGTATGTGGTACCAGTTTGCTCACTATTTTTTAATCTATTCAGATTCCATTTTAAGTCACCACCACTCCTACAATTTTATTCCTGTTGAATGCTTAAAAGGGCAAGTCTAGGTCAAGGAATGGGAACGGTTACGAAAGACTCAATATGTAATCCGTGATCACTTGATACACTTGAGTGTCTATTGTGATCATCTTCATAACTGTTAAGTATTTGCGCGGTAGTTATAGGAAGGACCCACGTCAATCAAACTCCCTAGTCGGTTGCACACCGATTTATTAATAATAGGTGAGGGAACGCGCGGGACGCAGACCGCGCACACATACAATACATTTAGGTGCTCATTCGCAATTTCCTATAACATCTCTCCCCCATAATATAGACAATCTTAATCTACGGTTATTCTGTCGGTTCATCATCCGTATCATTGACGTTTGAGGCCGATACCGGCGTTGAGAAAATTGGGCTAATTGCCCTCCGCCGCTGCATGCCTGCATGTATGCCTGGCGGCGACGCAGCTGTCTGGGGGACCATTGTCGCCTCTCCTTCCTCCACTGGATGTTTGACAGGCTCAGGGTGAGTGGTAGTAGGCGACGCCACATCCTGTATCATGTCGGGGTCCCAGTCCTGTTCATCCTTGTCCCATCCTCGTCACCACGTGTGAAGTATTTGCGCTGTAATTATGGAAAGGATGCACGTCAATTAAACACGCTAGTCTGTGGCACACTGATTTATGAGTAATAGGAGAGGGAACGCGCGGGACGCAGTCCGTGCAAGATACAAAACATTTAGGTGCGTATTCGCAACTGCCTATAACTTACAACTATAACAATAACTGTGCATTACAGATGAAATACTTTTATGTAGTTCTTTTTATTTTTGAAAAGAGACGAGAGTCCGGGGCCATCAAAAAAACTGAAGTATTTTCTAAGCTGGCAACTTTTTTTTTAATGTCAGTGTCATTGTTGTACCATTGACAATGGCATTTGCATTTTATCAACATAAGCAGATTATCAGCTGATCAGTGTTTTCTTGTGTTCGTAGTAGGCATAAGGCTATGTAATAGTGAGGAGCTTAAAATATAACCTACAACTCTGTTTAATAGTTTACACTAATAAATCTCATTAAAATATGGGTTTTCTAAAGTTTTTCTTTGGTATATAAAATTTTGTACCGAGCATAGTTAAGCAATCAAAAGATAATTGGGTGTATTTTAAATAATCTGCGAGACATTTATTTTAAAGTGATAATTACAAAAGTGTAATTTGTGCAAGTTAAATCACAAAGTTTAACATGGAAACTAAAGACTCGAGAAGCTCTCTGAAATCTTATTTTACTCCGCTATTTGTGAGTACCTTTTAATTATAAAATCTTTTAAAAAAGTTGCTTTTAATATTCAAAAAAGAGAATTCGTTATTCATGTAGTATTCGTTATTTCAAACTCACTAAAACTCTTTTCAAAAATTTATGTTTTTATTCTTTATAATTATTTTTATATCATTATCAGCTCATGAGAAAGTTTTTATGTTCTGACAGATATTTTCCAATAAGACTTATAAAGATTTCATGAATACTAATTTAATAGTTGAGAATTTTTAAAAGTTAACCTTCACATGTTATTTTAATCGGCTTTTCTTCACTCTCAACATTTACCACTTAATACTGTTATATATGGTTATTATTATGAAGAGTGTTTTTTTTTTTATACATAACCATGCTTTCATTATTTTGATTACTGCACAAATAGCTTTAATATAATAGAATACATAAAAGCTTTTTTTATGGAAGAGGATGATGAGAGGACAAGCATACAGGTCACCTGGCTTTAAGTGATCACCGCCACACACATTATCTTTCAACACAAGAGGAATCACATGAGTGTTTAAAGAAGTTTTGTCCCGGAAACACCGCACAAGGAAGGACATTCCACAGCTTTGTAATATTTTGTTTTATTTTATTCGTAAAACTTACAGTTTGGTCGGTAGTATTGGTGTACAATACAGTTTTCACATATTAGACCAGGGTCGATAATTTTTGAAACCAAAAAAAATTACAGTAGGATGAAACCCATTGGTAAAGGACGAGAATATAACAAAAATTAAGGGAAAAATAAATTACGGGCGATCTGAGGTCGGGAAGTGGAACCCCCCTTGGGTTTATTTTAGGGTAAAAAACGGTTTATCTCGATTTCCGGCAAAACTACAAGTCCTATGGCAAAAAGTTTGCTGCTGCGAAACAACAGATGTGAATTCTTTATGAAATGCCTTTTGTTGGACTTAAATTTTCCGAACATTTACAATTGTAATTTATATTTTTTTTACACCACCAGAAAGTAGATATTTCAACGAACAAAAAGCCCCCAAACTTATAAAAGCTGATATTTTGACGTCAGAATTTTCGATTTAAAATTAGGGTGCTTTTTTGATATTAAGTTAAAATAAGGCGAAAAAATAAATATTTTAAATCAAATAAATTACAGTGTATTTGGGACATAATAAGGTAAGTTTTCGGCAAATTTCGTAGAAAAAATTTTTTTTGAAAAAGATATAAATAAAAAACCAAAAACTTGGTTTTTTGAATTGTTCACCTAAATTTTGAGGTTATGTGAAAAAAGTGTAATTACAAAAGTTGTAGATCTCTTTATTACCTGCAACTTTGCCAATTAACTTCTTGCCATAGGACTTGTAGTTTTGCCGGAAATCGAGATAAACCGTTTTTTACCCTAAAACACCCCCCTTTTCCACTTCCCGACCTCAGATCACCCGTAATTTACTTTTCCCTTAATATTCTCGTCCTTTTCCAGTGGGTTTCATCCTACTATTATTTTGTTTCACTTTTTATCATTTTCAAAGGCTTCGGCACTGGTATTAAGAAGAGCAAGTATCGTAATATACAGTAAAGATAAATACAGTAACTTAGAAGTAAAATACAACAAGAATTATTCTATAATACTAGCTAAATCTATTCAAGGAAAGAAATACTTAATTAAAATTAAATATTCTTACACTAAACTACTAAATATGAACATAATTAATGATAATTAATAATATTAATGAATATGAACATAAAATAATATTAATGTGTGGAAGAAAGCTCCTAGAAAACCACACTGTAGGACATGATTCAGATGGTGGGGATAATATCCTAATCTGTAAATTGTAAATAAAATTATAATAGCTTAACTTAATTTGTAAATTGCAAATCATCACCCGAAGAGCATAATATAACATAATTAGTCTTTATTAGAGGACTGGTAGTCTATAAAGTCCTTCCTTTATCCTTTAAACAATTGAGATTATTTATCATTGTTTATGTAGCAATAGAATAAACATTTGTTCTTATGTAACGTTATATGGACCTTTAACTCATTTCATTAATTCCTGGTTTGATAAACGGCCGTTCCCAATATACTATCTACAGATAGAGATAAGCTGTTCCAATATACCCAATAAGTCATTTGTATACCCTTATATTGGGATGCGTGAATTGCAATTTTCATACAAATTTTATATTGCATTGACAGACAGTGTGCACGGATAAGGTGAGTTACCGTCGATAACTTTATTGAGACAGAAAAGTCAACAATAGTTAAGATTTTTATCTCAAGTAAGAGATAGACTGAATATTGGGAATGGCCGTAAGAGAGTTATATGGTGTGGTAACTCACTAATCCCATTCATAAAGGCCACAATTTTACTTGATACATGCTTTTAAAGATATTGTTGCCCTTGAATATTGTTCTGGACATTCAAGATGTTTCCACAATGTAACATAATATGTTGAGGCAGAAGAAATGCCACAGCATATACTTGTGGAGCGCAGGAGTGTGACTTCGGTCACACTCCTGTTGTTCGCAACAGGCACAAATCCTCCAATATCCTGCACCACAACTCTTGTCTTGAACTTGCAGTTGTCTAAAAAGTCTGGAACAACTAGGGCAGATTAGAGTTCTTACTGAAAGATAGATAGATTGATAAATTGAAAACCACATTGGCCTAATCAAGATATTGAGTGCAGAGAAACAAACAAGTGATTGTGGTTATCATAAAGTATTATTTATTAGTAACTAGGCTTAATAACTAAATGTTTGGTGTCAAATGTAAGTTAATAATAATAGTAATATATTTATTTGCAAAAAACATAGTATACAATGGTGTTTAAATATTATAATAATGAGCTTATATGTTTTGCCAGCACTATTCCTAGCATGCAAATATTTAACTACAATGAGTATCAGAATTTCATTACCATAAATTTCTTAACACTATAAAAATTATAACCATTTAGCCAACTATATAGCTTATTCTTAAATAATCTAGAATTTAAATTTTTTATGCTACTCGGTAACTTATTATAAACACGAACACAATTACATACACAACTTTTATTATATTTAGTAATTTTTGGAACATCATGTAGAACGAGTCTTTGTGGATCACGTTGGTTCCGCGTATTTAGATCATTAGCTGATTTAAACAATTCTTTATTTTTTTTTACAAACATACATATCTCGAAGATGTAAAGCGACGGCAAAGGTAACAATCCTAGTTTTTTAAATATTCGTTGACACGATTACTCAGGATGCATCCCGTACATTGCCCTAATACACTTTTTTTGAGCACTAAATGCTCTGTTGATATCTGTGCTGTGTCCCCATAATATAAGCCCGTAGCGCAATACCGATTCTACATGTGCGTGATAAGTCATTATAGCAGTTTTTAAGCTTGTTACTTTTTTGACTTGCTTAAGCGCATATACGAACTTATCAAGTTACATGGGGTCCATCATAATAAAGCAATAAAGAGTAAAAAACTATTAGTATTGGCTGCTCATCACAATGTATCACAATATCTCTCTCAGGTCATATGGATGGACTCATGGGGACCATCCATCATCGCGATGTCGCCGTCTCTGCCCACAATCTACTCGCGCAATTAATCGCGACGCTACTGAGCCACTTTTTGCCGGGCCTTTGAATCGCGCCCTAAAACCAATAAACCCATTTTATCGGTGGGCACGACGACGAGCATGCCACACTACGGAATGGAGCAATGTATGACCATTCCTCGCTACTTCCCATGTCGCTCGTCGAGTGTGTGGCAGGCCCATAAGAATCCTAAATGGCACTGCATTATAATGGACAGTGGGTATCATTTACGGCCGTTCCCAATATTCAGTCTATCTCCGGTTGTGGCCTACTTGAGATAAAAATCGTAACTCTCGTTGACTTTTCTATCCCAATAAACTTAACGACGGTAACTTATCTTATCCGTACACGCTGTCAATGGGTTATAGGTTATGGGTTATATATAGTATAGATTACCAGCGATTGAAGTTTGTATGGAAATTGCAATTCACGCGTCCTAATATAAAGGCCGTTTCCAATATTCAGTCTATCTCTTACTTGAGATAAATATCGTAACTATCGTTGACTTTTCTGTCCCAATAAACTTATCGACAGTAACACACCTTATCCGTACACGCTGTCTGTCAATGGGACGACGTATACCTTACCAGCGATAGAAGTTTGCATGGAAATTGCAATTCACGCGTCAATATAAGGCGATATGAATGACTTATCGGGTATATTGGGACAGACTATTGACAGCGAATTACTGACAGTAGAAGGTAGTAATTTATCTCTATATGTAGATAGTATATTGGGACGGCTGTTAGTATCACGTGAACGTTTTGCTCGTCTCGTATCACCTACGTGACTCTGTTAAATATGCCCAGACATGCTACCGTAAGTACTAAGTTTTAGTTTCACTGAAAACAAGTGGTTCACGTTGGTGCCCTGCGCTGTGCTTCCCTGGGGAATAAAAATAATAGGGAAATCCCAAGCCCAAGGGTGTCATAAGAAGTATTTAAAGGGAGTGTTCCGAAGAGCTGTTTAACCTGATTCCTGCCGCTGGCTTCCACCTTCGCACGACACGCCACAAGTTAGGATATCAACCCCACCATCTGGATGTAGGCGGTCCTCGACAGTGCGGTTTTCAAGGAGCTTTCTTCCACGTACTACAAAGCTGTGGAATGAGCTTCCTTGTGCGGTTTTTCTGGGACGATACGATATGGGTACCTTCAAAAAAAGCGCGCACACCTTCCTTAAAGGCCGGCAACGCTCCTGTGATTCTTCTGGTGTTGCAAGAGATTGTGGGCGGCGGTGATCACTTAACACCAGGTGACTCGTAAGCTCGTTTGTCCTCCTATTCCATAAAAAAAAAGAATAAGAAAAATTGGCTAAGGGCATTTACCAGTGGGATACCGGCTAGATTATGGGTCGGCGCCATTTCTGCCGTGAAGCAGTAATGTTGTGTAACCATGATTGTGTTTCGGTCTGAAGCGCGCCGTATCTGGTGAAATTACTAGGCAAATGAGACTTAACATCTATCAGCATATGAATTACCATCACCTGAATGTCCTGCTCGTCTCGTCCCTCATTGTCATAAAAAAATGGCTTAGCGCGAGAGGCGTGTAGGGATATTGCGCATCGCAGCTACGAAAAAATCATCAATAGATTTGTTTTTTTCGTAATTTCAGACACACATAAACAGCTTCTGTGAAATTTTAAAGCCTTTTGTTTAAAATTTAACTAACCTATTAAAATTTAATAACAATACTTCCCAGGTACTTTCACAACAAAAACTGCCGCCTCTCTCACACCGCCCCTTTCCGCTTGTGTCGCCTATGTTCGTCTTATAGATTTTTAGGGTTCCGAAGCCAAATGGCAAAAAAGGGAACCGTTATAGATTCGTAATGTCTGTCCGTGTATGTCACAGCCACTTTTTTCCAAAACTATAAGAGAGATACTGTTGAAATTTGGTTAAGTAGGTGTATTCTGTGAACCGCATTAACATTTTCACACAAAAAAAGAAATAAAACAATAAATTTTGGGGATTCCCGATACTTAGAACTGAAACTCAATTTTTTTTCATCAAACCTTTCCGTGTATCTATGGATAGGTCTTCAAAAATGATATTGAGGTTTCTACTATCATTTGTTTCTAAACTGAATACTTTGCGCTAGAGACACTTCCAAAGTGGTAAAATGTTTTACTTTAATGTCTACAAATGGTTTTGCCTTTTCCATTTAAATAATTTCATATCATTTTCCTTTCTACAGAACTCTTATATTATGTTACTTGCTGCTACGGAACCCTTCATGGGCGTTTCCGACTCGCACTTGGCCGCTATTTTACTTACTTTGTTGAAGTTTCAATTTCTTATTTAAGCCGTTTACTACGTGGGTAACACTGAAAATGTTTAGAACTGGCCAGTTAGAATAATGAAAACTTTTTTGAATTTCAATTTTAAAACTCTTTGGTAACCTAATGTATAATTCATTTGTCTTTTGTTTATGTGAATTGGCGGCAAATGTAAAACTCTTGTTACACGTGAAAATTAACCTAACGCGAGAACATTTTCGGTCAATGATTTATTATGACTTTCGTTATGGGCTTACTCAACAACAAAGCTATGATAGGCTGCGATTAGCATTTCTTAATGAAGCCCCATCTCGTGCCACTATTTACAATTGGTTTAACGGGATGCGACGTATGATAGAGGAAGGTAAGAGAGTGACCTATCAGCAGATGCGGGCAAGCCTAGGCATTGGTTTGAGTCAATTTCAAAAAATATTTCACGAACATTAAGGCATCAGGAAGCTTTGTACCAGATGGATTCCCCATACTTTAACCGACTACCAGAAACACCTTCGCATTGACTGGTGTCGCCAAATGTTAGATAAGTTCAGCGGCCGTGATTCAAATGCTGTATTTGACAACGTCATAGGTGATGAAAGCTGGATATATTGCTACGTACCCGAAACCAAAAGACAATCAGCTCAGTGGGTATTTCCTTTCGAGGATTGGCCAACTAAGGTAGAGAAAGGAAGAAGACAAGGAAAAAAGATGATTGCCTCATTCTTTGGTCGGAAAGGTCATTTCGCGCGCGTTAAGATGGAAGGACAGTTACTGCAGACTGGTATGTCAATCGCTGTTTGCCTATTGTCTTGGAAAAAATTCGACAGCAGCGCCCTCGAAGCAGGATTCTCCTTCACCACGACAATGCTTCAGCGCACTCCGCAAAACGGACTGTTGAATATTTGAGACTATGGCAGGTGTCGAAATAATGAGTCATCTGCCATACAGTCCTGATCTGGCGCCCTGCGACTTTTATTTATTCCAAAGAACTAAAGATAAAATTCGAGGTATTCGCTTTACGAGCCTTGAAGATGCGGTGAAAACGTACGAAAATGCCATAGAAGAGACCCCTAAGGAAGAATGGGCCCACTGCTTTTCTCAGTGGGTCCATCGAATGCGACGATGTGTAGGGAGGAACGGAGATTACTTCGAAAAACAATAAAAGTATTGGCAGTTTTCTACATTAAACCGTTTTTCATTTACTAAACATTTTAAGTGTTACCTAGGTATATATATATATTATTTATTGTTTTTGTCTTATCTTTAACAATTTACTAGCTTATAAAAAACGCGGTATCATCAAATAAAACTTGATAAAATAAATTACATTCCTTTTGATAGCACACTTTTGTACTGCACTGTGTTGTAATATTGCGTCATATAGGTATTTAAGAGGCCTATAACACAACGTGGCAAAGAGCTTGTAAATACTACGTAATAAAGGGCGGGACTGCCTGAGTGAAAATTAAAATTTGGTTTTGTATGAAACGTGCAGTCATACGACATAAGTTTAAAATAGTAATTACAATATTTGGCAACGAAGTATAATACGGCTAATTTTGAAAGCGAACAGTTGCTTATAGTTGTTGCGTAGTCGACACTGACCTCTAATACTGGGTTGGCAGTTGTCAAAGTGATTTTTTGCCTGTTTGATATTCGCCATTTTGGCGCTGTTGGCTATGTAGCGAGAGTCTGCGGTAAACGCACTAAAACTAGTGATGACAACCTCAGCGAACATCGATAGATGGGAAACTATTTACAAAAAAACAATTATACTTTATTCCGTTGATTCTTCAAGTATAAATAGCACGGAAAACAATCCAAAAACAACAAAATGCAAAAATACTTCAGAGTAGGTATTGTACGTTCCTTCGCAGCCATTTTTGTTGTTATACGTCAAAATTAGTTCTCTGGACGCTCGCGAATGGCGCTTCAAATAGTCACAAAAAATTTGCTGTCAAACATATGGAACAGCCTGTCCATTGGTATTTATACAGGTCAGTGATAGCGGATTTCGGCTACCTCTGGTGTTTACAAGATTATAACAGTCATCTGTCAATCTATCCATCACTGCACGTTTCATACAATCGATTATTTCTTAGAGTTTTGCTAGGCTGCTACGCAGTATCAAGACAATCTTACTAAGATTAAGCATAGTGTAATAAGAGTATGCAAGTTAGTCTGTCTAATTAGACCGTCCGAGTGGATTCGGCCGCGATTGCTTGCTGCATATCACATGGTGTAAATGAGACTTAACACTGTTCATCAACTAACTTTAGCAATAACAAACTTGTTACAGTACTGGTTAAGCATAATATGTGCTGCACCATTTGACAATTCTTAGATGACGTCATAGCTTTAACTGGTAACCGCCCAATCTTTGGTTATCAGTGGGATCTTGTACTATGATATGTCACTTTTTAACTTAAAGAATGCAAAGGAATACGATCTCATTTCGCAGTCTATGTTAAAGTCAGCGTTACTGTTAACGTTAAATTTGACTGAAACTTTAACTTTAACAACTAATATGATGCATTCCAGCCCAAGTACTTATATATTACCAGTCTTGATAGAACATATATATAATAATTTGAAGAGAACAATGGCTGTTCCATGCGTCAACTCGGTAACCGGTGCTGCTTGTGGTGCCAGGTCGATCTGATATACTTAATAAATAATTATAATTGTTGGATGCAATTACTAATTGTGACAGTAATCACGACCATCATGTTCACAAAGCATCCATACACAAACAATGAATTCAAGCTCTAAAGGTTGATGCATCCAATATACTATAATTTATATTTATAGGTAGGTACATTTTATTCTTTATTACTTTTGATGATATTATTTATATTATTAAAACACGACTCATATATTAATAATAATAACAATAATATTGGCACACTTTTTACACAAATTATCTTGCCGCAAATTAGGCATATATAGCCTGTGTTATGGGTTGCAAGACAACGATATATTTAATACAATATACTTACTTAAACATACATAAATACATATAAACATCATGACTCGGAAACAAACATCCATATTCATCATATAAATGCTTGCACCTTACAAACCAATTTGTTATGTATAAAAGAGCCATTGTTAAATACTCTATTTAATTTAAAACTGTGGCCGTTGAGTTTCTTGTATGTTCTTCTCACGAGCTCAACTTTTTGCGAACATTTGGTAAATTCAGTAATTTAAAAGAAATATTTGTAGTAACGATTCATAGGCGCTTAGTTTAAGCATATTTGAATTAAGTTTATTTGATCGATATCTTGAAGGATTGGCGAATAGGCTTCGTTCTGCAGCACATGCGGTTAAAAAAATTTGACAGTTAACTGACATAGATGCTCCGCGACTAGTATACTTTAGTTATTTTCATAGTATTATGTCCTATGGTATATTATTATGGGGCAGTGCAGCCGAAGAGTGCTATTCGCGCTATTTATAACCTAGGTCCTAAAGAATCATTTAGAGAAAAATTTAAAGAAATGATGGTAATAAAAGCCCGCTGAGATTGTTGCGCCCATTCTTCTCAGGTCTGAGGCATTCTTTTTGGAATGGGTGGTAGTTTTTGACTTTCAATAAGTGATGTCACATCGTATTTTGAATAAAAATATTTGAATTTGACTTTGAAGGCTGGTGCTGTAGCGGGGCTCTCCGTGGACGTAGCCCTGTACCCCCTGGATACACTGAAGACGAGGCTGCAGAGTCAGCAAGGGTTCTATAAGGCTGGTGGCTTTCGAGGCGTCTATAGAGGTACCAAATAAATAAATGTTTCCGATATACATAATATTCTAGTTCTTAGTTCTCACCAACTCAGTCTTCGGTCTGTCCGTAACCTCTAGCTTTGTACACTTTTTTTACACGCTTTTTATAAGCTTCACCTGTATGTATGTTTGTTTGTAACCGACTCATTTGGCCGCGATTTTACCCACTTTAAACGACCAGATTTGGTTCAAACTTCGTAGATTTACCGAGGACCGATGACAATACATTAATTTTATAAAAATATTCCATTTTTCAATTTGCAAATTGAGATTTCTGTTAATTTATATAATAAATATATTTTTATGGAATAGGAGGACAAACGAGGTTTAAGTGATCACCGCTGCCCACATTCTCTTGCAACACCAGAGGAGCGTTGCCGGCCTTTAAGGAAGGTGTACGAGCTTTTTTTTAAGGTACCCAAGTCGTATCGTCCCGGAAACACAGCATAAAGAAGCTCATTCCACAGCTTTGTAGTACGTGGAAGAAATCTCCTTGAAAACCGCACTGTGGAGGACCGCCACACATCCAGATGGTGGGGATGATATCCTAACTTGTGTCGGCGTGTCGTGCGAAGGTGGAATTCGGCGGCAGGAATCAGGTGAAACAGCTCTTCGGAACACGTGATAAATGCGGTAGAAGACACACAATTTCTTCAAACGGGCAAGAGGCTCACGGGATGGGGAGAGGTGAGGCAACCGCCCATGGACATCCGCATCATCAGGTGTAAAGAGATGCGTTGCCGGCCTTTAAGTTGTTATCTGTTCACAAACCTTCCTCCATTAACAATTCATTTACTGTGCAAGATATAACCTATGGAATTCACTTCCCACTGAAATCAGAAAGGCTCAAACTCTCCAATCTTTCAAAACCCATGCTTTAAATTCCTCCTCCTTCTCGCGTCGTTCTCCTCATTACTGAGGGTCGTGACTCCCCCGCTGCATCAGTTTCTCCCGTACGATTTCCCTCCATCTGCTGAGATCCTTAGCTTTATGAAGGGCATTATGGAAGCTGATGTTCATAGAAGATCGTATTTGGTCCGATCATATCGTGGGACTGCGTCCCCTGGGACGTTTGCCATCTACCTTGCCTGTAACCATCAGCTGTTCAAAAGTATGACCCTCTTAACGAGCAATATGTCCGAAGAATTCCAGCACCCTACGAAGGCATATAGTGGCATATATACATAAGGCATATTATGCTTTAAATTACTACTAAAATAAATAATTAATTACTTTCATACATGCTCTCCGGCTTAGGGTACTCTTGACCTGGCCTTTTTTCAAGACGTCCCTGATTTGATCTTGAAACGTCCGCCTAGGTCTACCCCTTCCAACACTCTCATTCACATTGGCCTTATACACTTTCTTCGTCAATCGTTCTTCATTCATTCTCTCGACATGTCCAAACTATCTCAGCATACCTTTCTCAATTTTTGTCACAACATCTTCTTTCAGACCACAACGTTTCCTTATCTCACTATTTCTTATCCTGTCACTCAGTTTAACTCCTATCATACTTCTCAACGCTCATCTCCACTGCATTTATTCTGCTTTCATGTTTCTTCTGCCATACCCAACTTTCACTTCCGTACATGAGTGCTGGAACCAACACCCCCTGATGCACAGCCAAACGAGCCTTATTAGACACCTTCTGCCTGTTCATAAAGGAGTGCAAAGCTCCATTCACAATGTTTCCTGCATTCACTCTTCTTTCAATATCACTCTCATACTTTCCCATTCATAAGTATTTCATTAATACTTACTTTATTTGTATATAATCAGTAATGGATGATATTAGATTACTACTAGGACTGGCTGTTTTAATGTGAGCAGTAAGCTAACTGTTTCAGAATGTTTTAGAACATTCATATTATGGGTGTAGATAAAGTCTTGTATGCAATCGTATCGTAATATAAACCCACATTCGTGTTTTAATACCCCTTATTACACAACAGTTGCATAAATATAACTATTATCACTGTGACAAATTCATTCGTTCTTGGTTTTATTAACTGTATGTATATGTTTAAACTATATGTATATCGATAACACCACCTACTGATGTCTTATCAACTACAGGTACAAATAACTACTTTACAACTACACTCAGCGGCACAATTAACCGCCCACCTTGATTTTTTACGATTTTGGTTAAAAAAAAATTGTGGCCTTACTTGTGAATGTTATTTTATAACGTAGGTATATTGAAGTAAAATGAATGATAATATTGTTTTTAATTACTACGTTTATTTATAAAAAAGTCTGAAAAACACTTTGACCTTAAATTAACAAATGTGATGAAATGGCTTAAAAATAAAAAATCTGCTGAATAAATGAATTCTAATAGTGCGTATTTCCACCTCTAGCCCTCATGACTTCCATCAAACGGTTTGGCATGCTGCATCGATGACATCGTTGATCTGTTGTTGTGGAATGTTCTGCCACTCCTCAATCACGGATTGTTTTAATTCATCTATGGTGGTTGGAGCTGGTATGCGGCTTCGAACACGTCTTTTTAAATTGTCCCATATGTGTTCAATAGGATTTAAATCTGGGCTCCGGGATGGCCATGTTAATTTTCGAATGCCGACGGTATCCAGGTACGCGGTAACAACTCTAGCAACGTGGAGGCGAGCGGTGTCCTGCATTAATAAAAAATCTTCGCCAATAAATGGAGCAAATGGCATTAAATGAGGTTCCAACACTTCTGTTACATACCTCTGAGCATTTATTCCACCTCTTTCGAAGATAACCAAGTCGGTGCGTGCTTCGTAAGTAATGCCGCCCCATATCATGATAGAGCCACCTTGGTAACCTACTGCTTTCACAACAGTACATGGTGCAAACCTTTCATTCTTGCGTTTGTATACACGCTGGCGACCGTCAGGACCGTGCAAGCATATTCTTGTCTCGTCAGTAAACATCACATTCTTCCATTGTTCCATATTCCATTCGGCGTGCTCTCGGGAAAAACGAAGTCTTTCTCTCCGGTGGCCTACGAGCAATTGTGGCACTCGAGATGGTACAAAAGCTCCAAGGGCATTCTCTCCTAGTCTTCTTCTCACTGTTCTTTCACTCACTTGAACATTGCGAACCTCACGAAGTTGGTTTCGTGCCTCAACAGCTGTAGTGAACCGATTTCTTAGAACATTGGTCACAAGAAATCGGTCGTCACGAGCGGAGGTGCATCTTTTTCGGCCCTGTCCTGGTCTTCGCTCATAAGAGCCAGTTTCCCGAAACATGCATCCCTTAAGGTGGTACGTGCGACACCAAGCTTCCGCGCCACGTAACGCTCACTAAACCCTTCGTCGATAAGAGCGACGCTCTCTCCACTGAATTAGCATCAAATGGCATGTTTGTGATGTCCAAACACTAGCTTTAAGTTACGAAACCAAAACAAACTCAAATTGTTTACTTTTAATGCCACTGAAGCAATGTAAGCAGTGTGGCAACGATAACGATAATAAGACGAAGTTCGATATTTATCCCATTCACAACTTATGCGTAAAAAAAACAAAGTTAAGTAGGTAGTTTGTAATTTTTTCGTCACTACATTTCTTTCACACTTGACTTATTTATGCCCAATAACTTACAACTGCGATAACATCAAAATTTGCCACTTTAAAAGGTTGCGCGGTTAATTGTGCCGCTGAGTGTATTTCAGTAGACTGTAAGTAGTAGGTTGCCTGCAAGAAATCGCTCTTAAGCGATAAGGCCGCCTATTGCTTTTTATGTGTTCTCGATCGAGATATATTTAATTTCATTATATTGACGACCTGAATAGCCGAGTGGTTAGCGATCCTACCTACTGAGCTGGAGGTCCTTGGTTCGAATCCCGGTAGGTGCAAGCATTTATATGATGAATATGGATGTTTGTTTCCGAGTCATGGATGTTTAAATGTATTTGTATATGTTTATATGTATTTATGTATGTTTAAGTATATTGTATTAAATATATCGTTGTCTTGCAACCCATAACACAGGCTATATTATATGCATATAATTTGGGGCAAGATAATTTGTGTAAAAAGTGTGTCAATATTATATTATATATAGGCACGATGACAGTAATAAAAAAAAGTAATTTTATTAAAAATATATTACAGTCAGTAATATTATTACTGTTTATGTTTATTGTATAAAACTTCTACCCGGTTGCATTATGTATGGACTTGACGTCGATGACGTCACTTTGTCACTTTGTTACGGTGTGCAAAACAAGCATCATTAGGATGTTATTACTAATTAATTGGACGTAATTCCAGAAAAACGTTCCAAACAAAAATCATGTCGAAATTGAGTTAAGAGGCTCCTTTGCACAGGATGCCGGTTAGATTATGGGTACCACAACGGTGCCTATTTCTGCCGTGAGGCAGTAATGTATAAGCATTACTGTATTTCGGTCTGAAGGCCGCCGTAGCTAGTGAAATTACTGGGCAAATGAGACTTAACATCTTGTTGTAGTGTCGCTCAGAGTTTTTGGGGTTTTTCAAGAATCCTGATCGGCTGAATGTCCTGTTCGTCTCGTCCCTTATTTTCATTAAAAAACACAAAACTGGTCATATTAACGGACTGACAAAAAATGGTAGCCCTACTGTCACTCTCACTAATGACATGACTTTGTAGTCCAACCCGCATGTATGAAATACACTAATATTTATTAAACTTTAAACACGAATTCCTTAAAGTGTGATGTTTGTGGCTTGGAACGTTTTTCAGGAACTACGTGCAACCATCGTCGTTATTATGAATAAACAACGATTTATTTTATCTGTTTTATTGATTCATGTAAAGGAGTTGTGATGTGATCTATGTGAAAGAATCTGGGCAAAGTACTATTAGTAACTATTAATTTTTCTGACAGAACAATTATAGCGATACAGAAAAAAAGAAACTAAAGAACTACTAGATGACCCGACAGACGTTGTTCTGTAGATAGTAAAAAAATACTGTTTTATAGGAATTTGCCAATAATATTTCAAAACATCAAAATATATTTCGTAAAAAATGCTCCCTGTTGTTATAATGAAGTTGTTTCGGAGCGGAACTGTCAAACCGTGCGTCACTAAATTCTCTCACAGAAAATATGTCCATACAAAAGAAATATTGAAAATCAAAATAATTATGAGTCCCAAATCGAAATAATAGCTTAGGAGTCCATCGCGGACAAACAACATGTCACCTAATTTATATATATGTCGGAGAATTAGAATATAAAAGTTATATGGCCTGTATGATTATATTCTACTCTGTGTATTGGGCTGAACTGATGGCGAACGTCATCTTTCAAAGTGTGTTCGAAGTTGTCACTGTGTACGTCACTGTCGGTGACGTGATTGAAGTTAGTTATTATTGTCCATCAGTAGAGCGCTCATTGAGAAGTCGCATTCGTCTTCAAGCTAGCGCCCGCGCCGGTTGTGCGCACTGATCGACTTAAAACAACATGGAGGATACCAACACCGTGACGCCCGATTTTAAATCCAAATAAATCTCCGAGATATATTAAGATTAACAACAAAAGTCAAAACGTTGCAATGAAATCTTCAAAAACAAAGCAGCGATAGCACGAAAACATCATATATAACAGTAATGAAACTTTACACCGTACTGACGCAACAGGACGACTGCGAGGGGGAAAGGGGAACGGGAGGGGTCTTTACGTTCCAAAGAGGCTCTCTCTATCTCAGCATAAGTTAAAAAAAATCGTAACATAAGAGTTATTATAAGGATTCCTTCACGTTTAATCAAACTATGTCCTCTCATCTGTTTTGGGCGTAATCTTCTAATATATAAAATTCTCATGTCGCGGTGTTTGTAGTTAAACTCCTTCGAAACGGCTTGACCGATTCTCATGAAATTTTGAGTGCATATTGGGTAGGTCTGAGAATCGGACAACATCTATTTTTCATCCCCTTAAATGTTAAGGGTGGTCCACCCCTAATTTTTTTTAAATTTGTTTGATTATGAGTCAGCATTAAAAAATACATACAACTCACCCATCTACGATCAACAGTTACTTTTGTATCGCAATTTTAATATCGGCAATACAACGTTTGCTGGGTCAGCCAGTAATATGATAAAATATAAAAACTACCCACAATTTAAATAAACACTTCAGATTTCATGCAAAATTTTGGTAAAATCATGTGTTATTAACCGACTTCGGTAAATAATACTGGTCGGTATATAATTCTATATAGTTTGGCCCAGTAGTTTTCATTTAATGAGCATTTTTTATGAAAAGTTTTGTGTACCTGGATGATATAATAGTTTGTGTATGGCTTTTTAGGAGCTTTCATTCGGGTTGATGATATACAATTATTATTAACTAACACTAAAAAGTAAAAAATAAAAATACTACTTTAAAAAAAACCGACTTCAAAAACTGAAAAGTATCAAATACTTAATTAGGAATGTAATTTATTACACCTCTTAGAAGAACTTTATGCAAACCTTTACGAATATTAATAACATACTATTATTTGTATGTGCTACATATTGATAGCTTTAAAGTCGGTGCCAAGCCAAAGTAGGTACCTACACACGCCACGCGTGACTTTACGGTACCTACAAACCCAAGCGGACAGACACGCGTGGCCAGACAACCTTAATAATTACAGTAAGTAAGCTGTTTAAAATATTAAGTTTTATTTTGTTTAGGGCTTGGCAACGACTTAGAACCTATCAATGAAATGATTTATTTGTATGAATCGTGGTAACATAGTTGTTAACAATTAATTGGTGTACAGCACAATTCGCCAATATATCGGCATACAAATATTTGATTGTCAATATTGGAATATCATATTTAATTTATACTTATACGTTCTTAATACACATTACATAGCTTTAATTCATGATATAATATAAAATAAACATTAGTTTGCAGGTACCTCTCAAAAATTACATTTGAATACTATTATTTTTGGCTAAAGAATTCTTTTAAACTATAAAAGCATTTATCTATTAGCCATAATTTTAATTTTTTATGCATTAATGTTTTAGGCATCTCTCTAATATTCTTTGGAAGATGGTTAAAGACCCTAATACACGTAACATTTCCGTTATTTTGATGAAGCGCTGTTCTACATTATGGCATCACATCAATAGGTAGCACGTATAAATAATAGTAGATTATTAATATGAAAGGTAAAGGTATGAAAGGTAATAAGAGGTGTATTACATTACATTATATTTTTAGTTATTTGATACTTTTCAGTTTTTGTAGTCGGTTTTTTTAAACGTAGTTTTTTTTATGTAAGTTGACATAGGCGGTTGTGCGCGAATTTTTTTTTGTTCGAATTGCATTTTTAAATAAAATTCACACAAGGTCTCGAGAAAAAACTATTTATACAATTGTAATAATGTGTATTATGTACACATTATTACAATTGTCATTGTTTTATCAGATAATCCTTTCAAAAACACAAAATTTTCACACTTAATGACATTCACTGCGTTACCGGCAAATACTAAATTCACTGCATATTTCTTTAATAAATTTATATTAAGCCCCGCCTTCTTTTAAGCTTGCTTGCTTGCTGTCTTATTTATTACGAAACTTATTGCAATAACTGAAAAAGAGATAGTTATAATAATAGTTTACCATGAAAATACTATAGAAGGGACCCGACGCGACGCTTGTCACTCAAGCCAAAAATCATGAAACCGAACCGCTGGTTCGCGGCCTCGAACCGGATAAAATATGGGTTCCTTTTAATAAAACGTGTACCTAGAAGGTAATGTGATTCCTCTGGTTTTTCACAGAGTATATTATTGATGTTAAATTTACAACATTTTGTATTTAGTATTGTATTTTATAAATCCTATATAGATAACTAATTCATTACGGCAAATTATTGTAATCTTTGTTTTCATTATTCTTTGTATTATGCTGCCGCACTATAAATTTTATATAAAAATATGATCTATTGCCAACTTTTTTGTACATAAAACAATTTATATCCTTTCGTGTAATAATACCCTTCACAAGTTTAATCGATAGTATCGGCAAATTATGTAACTTTGATATGTTCATTTTTCGGTTTATGTAAATCGGTATAAGTATTTTAGTTGCCAGCTTTTTCGAGCACTACACAATTTATAATTTCTGTTACTAAATGTGGAATTCTAAGTCTGTTTGTTTTCATATATTTATTGTCATATTTGTTTCCCAAATAATATTTAGGAGTAAGTCCTCCACTTATCAATCAACGGGTCACATTCGACAAATATATTTCCAGGGCTGCTCACAGTAGCAACAAGCTCGATGCCCACGTCATCATTGTTCTTCGTATCGTACGAGGCGACGAAGAAACTAGCGACGCCGATGGTGGCACCACAATACTTGCCGTTCGTTCACATGTTTGCGGCCAGCGCTGGCGAAGTGGTAAGTCCTTGCAGTAAACCGAATACTTCAATCTAGAGGATATGGCTATTTCATACACAGAGCTCACGGTTTTTTTTATGGAATATGGGTCATCTGGTGTTAAGTGATCACCGCCGCCCACATTCTCTTGCAACACCAGAGGAATCACAAGAGCGTTGCCGGCCTTTAAAGAAGGTGTACGCGCTTTTTTTGAAGGTACCCATGTCGTATCGTCCCGGAAACACCACACAAGAAAGCTCATTCCACAGCTTTGTAGTACGTGGAATTAAGCTCCTTGAAAACCGCACTGTGGAGGACCGCCACACATGTTTCATGGGATACAAATATACCAAAAGAAATCATAAAAGCAAACGAGTACCGAGGCAAAGTCGAAGTCAAATTGGCTTAAATGAAGCGCTTGTCATCATTATAAATATTTGAGTTATATTCCTGAATCTACCAAATGTTCGAGAAAAGTAGAGCTCGTGAGAGGATCATAGTATTATAAACTCAACGGCCACTTATGAATTATTATTTTTACAATAGCTGTACCTAATATAAATAACAAATTAGTGTATATGGTGCTGCTTTTAATATATGAACCGTGGTCAACGTTAAAATCGTTTTAAATATTGAATATAATATAAACTGTATAAATATAAATTGTTGTATTTTGGGCGTAAAATGGTCTACGGGTAAACTTATATGCTGTAGAAGCAGGCGCGTGAGTACGGTTATGGTTTGTAAAGTGGCTTTCGTACAGTTCAGTGCAGCCCTGTTTAACTGCGACTAATCTATTGTGATTGCCACAGTTAACTATAGCTCACTGTAAGATTGATTCTTTTCATGAATCTTATTATATCTTTTGCGGTGAGCTGACTTATCTCAAGTGGTTAAAGAATTGGGCTCCCCAAAGAAATGCTACGTTTACGCATTAAAGACACACATTCACAAAGATTCACAGAGAATGTGTAACGGAGTTTCATCTGCACTATTACAGAATCTACACGCTCTGCAATCTCTAAGATCTAATATTGAGAGGTGTCCCGTTAGTGTCTTGGTTAGAATGCGTAAGTTTTCTTTACTTAGCCCTAGTGCCTCATGCTCAGCTTTCTTGTTGAAGGATTGGATTAGGGTTTTGGAATGGGTTAAGGCGACTCTAAATGCCAGCGACCTTGAGCGATATGAGTTCACGGCTGCCGGCCCGCCATCTTTGTAACAAAGCCAATATTTTCAAAATTCTAGGGTGGAAAACAGTTTATATGCTTACAATCCTCGTTATTCACTACTAATCTGAATAAATGAACCTACACAAAAAAGTACAAGCTATATATATATATAAATTTTCTGAGAGAAGTTCCAAAAAAATGCGTCACGCCATGCCAAAAAACTTGTTTAACTTCAAAGAAAAGTGGTAGTTCCAAAAGGCTCAGCAGTGTTAACTATAACCAACAGCAAGCATAAGCAACCTACAAATAAGACTTAAGGATATGTGTAACAGGATTAAGTAGTGTTCATAGCTCCAAATGCTGTACTTTCACCACAAAACTTGTCAAAAAACACCTTGTTTGCGTGTTTTCTGCTTACTCTTCGCCTTAAACCCGGAGTGTTGCTCCAGAGTTTAATGCATTCTTGTGAACATGATATATAGGCGCGTGAGTCTTAGAGACCTAGATCTTTCTACAAACTATAAAACGACGTCTCTCCTTACGGAAGCTGCATTAATTTCCAAAGCGTATGGATATTATACTATATACTGATATCATCCCCACCATCTGGATGTGTGGCGGTCCTCCACAGTGCGGTTTTCAAGGAGCTTTCTTCCTCGTACCACGAAGCTGTGGAATGAGCTTCCTTGTGCGGTGTTTCCGGGACGATATGACATGGGTACCTTCAAGAAAAGCGCGTACACCTTCCTTAAAGGCCGGCAACGCTCTTGTGATTCCTCTGGTGTTGCAGGAGAGTGTGGGCGGCGGTGATCACTTAACACCAGGTGACCCGTACGCTCGTTTGTCCTCCTATTCCATAAAAAAAAAAAAAAAAAAAAAAAATATACTACCGTAATGATGGTATGTGGTCATGTGGTTTACGCTTTTTGCTAATTCAAAGGAATCACAAGAGCATGCCGACCTTATAAAATGTCTTATAGTAGTTGGTACTTTCTCTCTAGTCGTTCCCTCATGACTGAGGATCGTGGTCATCAACAAGTGGTCCACACTTGGAGTGTATATTTATGGAGTGTAACTATTTGTTTCCGTCGGATTCTGTCCATCGCGGCCCTGACGATGGAGCTAAACCTAGGGGACCTGGAGTCTTTTATTTGGTGGGTCGGCCTCGGGCTCGCTTCCCAACTACGATCAATTTCTCCATATATAGTAGTAGGTACATATGATTATGAAAACGTATAAATTCATAAGTTAATTAATTGCTAATTTCAGCTGGCGTGTTTGATCCGAGTGCCGACAGAGATCGCGAAGCAGCGGAAACAGACGTACGTGGGGAATCAGGCGAAGAGCAGCATTAGTATTCTAGTACATGTGAGTTGTTTTTATTTTTACACTATTAAAAATAAATACAATCATAATCTTATTAAAATTCAAATATTTTATTCAAAATAGGATTTAAAATCACTTATTGAACGTCAAAATCTACCACCCATTAAAAAAAAGAGACTGCCTCAAACCTGAGAAGAATGGGCGCAAGAAACTCAGCGGGCTTTTTTTTAAATATAAAATATGGAGTACAATGTAATATCGTACAATAAACATTTATAATTAAAGAGCCTGAGGGTGTTCGCTTTATTCGCAGTCCGTGGTGTCATTAAGAAAATCGTTTATGCTATAATAAATAACCTTTCCCATACAAACGTTTTTTAACAATTCTTTTAAATTTCGTAACACATCATGATCCTTAAAAAAATTACTTCTCTTATTAAATTTTAAAATACTTCCCTCAATATTCTATTATTGTCAACTCTTTCACCAGTTTCTCCGTTCATCATCACCGTCATCTTTAGTTCAACTTCTGTTATTGCTGCTGTCTTCTGTGATTTCTTTATCCATTTATTTGATACCATTCAGTGACCGCCTTGCTAGTTCCAATTTAATGGTCAATTCCAATCTTCTTTATTTCTAAACTTTTATTTACGTGTGTAGCATTTCAAAACGTAAATCTGCCACTAGATACCTTGTATAAGATATGAAATGAAAATGAGAAATTATATGAAATCTCATGAGTCCGCGTCACCGAAATGCTTAAAGCAGTATACCTGTAGCTATACAGCTGCCCTATTGTGCAACATTAGTGCTGTGAAATATTAAAAGTGATATTGGATGGGTTTAGTGAAAAATTGAATGTGTATATACTGTGCATTGTTGAAATAGTGCATATATTATTGAAAATAATTAGTTTTTAAAATAAAATGAGATTAATAATTTTATTGTTTTAAAATGAAATTTTATTTTAATACACAAAGTTCTATTTTTATATTCCATTAAATTCCTGTAACCCCTAGCTGGGGTAGAGGGCATCAACAGTGCATCTCCATCGCGATCGGTCCTGAGCATCTCTCTTAATTTCACTCCAGGTCTTTCCGATGTCTTTCGCTTCGTCAATGACAGTCCGCCGCCAGGTTTACTTTGGACGGCCACGTTTGCGTTCACTTGAGGGTTCCAATGTAGGACTTGCCTCGGTATGGTTGGGATCCCTCCGGAGTGTGTGGCCTATCCAGCTCCATTTGCGGCGTTTTATCTGTTGGTCGATTGGGACTTCATGACAACGTTGCCAAAGATGATCGTTGGAAATTTTGTCGGGCCAGTGAATACCCACGATATTCCGAAGGCATCGGGTAAACGAAAACTTGAAGTTGATGAGACATGGGCTTGGTGACCTTCCACGTCTGACACCCATACATCAATACGGTCTTCACGTTGGACCGGAATATATTTATATAATTTAATATTAATGTACACAGGCGTTTCGCACAGAAGGATTACGGAGAGGCGTGTACAGAGGATTCTTCTCAACGGTGATGAGAGACCTTCCCTTCAGCTTTATTGAGCTGCCGCTGTGGGAACAACTCAAGACCCTCGTCAAGAATAGAAACGACGGAAATATTAACAGTTTTCAGGTGTGTTGATCAACTATATAGTGAAACCGAACCTAGAATACTAAAAACTATCCTCTTAGCTGGTACCTCAACATGTATAAACCCTCCCACAATTTCTTCTATCATCATCATCATCACCATCAGCCGGAAGACGTCCACTGCTGGACAAAAGCCTCCCCCAAAGATTTCCACGACGATCGGTCCTGCACTGCCCTCATCCAACGTATTCCGGCGATCTTGACCAGTTCGTCGGTACATCTTGTCTAGCTGCCCTACCAACACTACGTCTTCCAGTACGTGGTCGCCATTCGAGGACTTTACTGCCTCAACGGCCATCTGTCCGTCAAATTTCTTCTTTATCTCTGACATGTTTTAGCAATAACTTATTTATTGCTAAAACATGTCAGAGTATGTGTAGATAAACAGGGTGAGCAAGATAGAAGAACATCTCTTACGGGGATACAACAAGATAGAAAGAGTAAACGAATTTATTGTAACTGTAATCTATTGATTTTCATTATTATAACACTAAAAATAAGGGATTGCTTGTAACTAATTCTAGTAGGCTTCATAAGATACATAATAGCTTTAAGGGTAAATGTATACACTTTTATAATAAAGTCCCAGCCACTGTTCAGGCATTATCAATAAATAAATTTAAATGTGTTATAAAAAAATGGCTCTGTCGTAAATCCTATTACTCCATTGCTGAATATCTAAATGATCGGACAGCCTGGGACTAGATTGTGATTATTTTATAGCGATATAAATGACTGTACAATATTGTATATTTTTATTGAAAGGAGCGCAAAAAAAAAGAATGCTGGGAGACTTTTTTGCGCCGCTTCTTCTATCTCAGAGCGCCATTTGTTTCCGAAGCGGTAGTAGTTATTAGAAATGACATCAAAAAGAATTCTAAAGGAATCAATTTTGAGAAAATAAATGCCTTTTATGCCTTTTAATCGATTTTGATTGACAAGTCGTAAATAGTCAGCCACGCTTGGGATTAGCTCCTTAGTATTTTGAATATTCAATCACTGCATTATTGGACTTTCAGGTCGTCTATACGTATATTCTTAGACTATGGTCTGAACTAATATTTTTTTTGTTATTATTTGGGAAACTTACAGCTACATATATATATATATATATATAAATATAATGAAAATGGTCTTTGTTTGAGGCTCAATCACGCCTAAACCACTGATCGTATCGACATGAAACTACCACCATCCGATGCGAAATTTATGGGCGCAACAAACTCAGCGGGCTTTTTTAAAATGTATAATATTGTACAATTAAACTTATTATTTAATAGCCTGAGGGCGGTCGCTCCATTCGTAATCTGTGGAATCATTTAGAAAGTCATTTATGTTATAGTAACCTTTACCACATAAACGTTTTTTAACAATTCTTTTGAATATCGTAATACTTTTGTTTTGAACATTTTCTGGGATCTTGTTGTAAAAGCATATACGTCGCCCCACAAAAGACTTACTAACTCAACTTACAGCCGTTTTCAATAACCTATCTATCCTTAGTTTAACTTACTAGACGTAGACAAATCTATCCTTTTACGCTTGCTTACATTTCAATAACCTATTGACAGATAGCATTGGACTATAACTGTATTGGACATAACTATGGATGGATAAGATCTTGTCATTAAACGGTGACAGCAATGTATCCGTAATTTAAACTAATGGTAGATAGGTTAATGAAAACGGCCATTAGCCGAGTAGTAGGCATACCAAGCTTATGTTTATTCCTCGTGTTAAGATTATGATTGTCACAGTTTCTAGCAAATTCCTCAATTATAATTGTAGAGTCATGCTCGTGAACGGGCGCTGCTTGTGGTGGCGGGATGATCCTGTTGCCGGAGACTCGGTGTCAGATTCTGAAAAGTTATTGTGTATATATATATGTATGGATATATACATGTTTATTTATTTATAATCGCTTATAAAATGCTCACAGAATACCTTTATTTATTTATGGTGTATGTGGATGATGCAGCTACTGTACTCAATAACTTTTGTATTAATTTACATTTACTTTTTTGACTTACTCGTGTAAGACATTGACTATTTGACGTTTGAGTATGTTTGTTGCATCATTTTACATATTATATTGTAATTGAAATGATCTGTAAATCTTGATATAAAAGAGTGGCAATGAGTTTCTTGCTACTTCTTCTCATATTTTTTTTGACATTCATAAGTGTCATTTCCGTGACCTACTTGAATAAACTGATTTTGATTTGATTTAGAGCGCGTGTTGCGGGTCGATAGCGGGAGGAGTGGCAGCCGCTGCGACCACGCCCCTTGACTTGGCGAAGACGCGCATCATGCTCGCAGACGACTACGCCGAAACTCGCAAGCTGAGAATAAAGCCCATCCTCACACACATCTACGCAGAGTCCGGGTTCAGGGGACTCTTCGCTGGAGTAACTCCAAGGTTCACAGCGTTCATGCTTGGTGGATTTGTCTTCTTTGGTGTTTATGATGCCTCCAAGACAAGGATTGAAAGCTTTTTGGATAGATAGGTCACTGCAGAAGTATAATTTGAAAATGTGTACATTTTCAGTGAAACTTTATATTATATATGTATATATAATGTCTTCCGAGGTGTTGATGAAGCTGTATTTACTTAATGTTTAAGAGTTGTTTTGTTGTTATAAGAATGTGGGTAGCGTATATTTCTAGAATATAAACCGGGTGTAGTTCCTAAAAGTAGCATTACTAAGCTTACGATTTCGAGGTATTGTTATTAAGAGAATTTAAAATAATATACATTTTAAGGTAGAATGATTATGAGAAATAACTGTAAATACAATTAATAGTACCCTACAGAATTGTAGTAAAATTTATTGCTTACATATAATATATATTATAAATTTAAAAAATAAGTAAACAACCTGTTTACACAACGTAACCTTGACCCTGGAAGAGCGACAACTACGCACGCGACCGGCAAAGTTTGTGCTGCGCGGCAACGTCGCTTTTCAATGTTCAGGATTCAGGTTAAGGCGACACTAAATGCTAGCGACCTTGAGCGATATGAGTTCACGGCTGCCGGCCCGCGATCTATGTAACAAAGCCAACATTTTCAAAATTCTTGCGTGGAAATCGTAATATTTTAACAGGCGCAAACGGTTTATATGCTTACAATTCTCATTATTGATCTGAGTAAATGTACCTACACAAAAAAAGTACAAGCTATATAAATATCTTTTCTGAGAATGGTACTAAACAAATGCGTCATGCAGAGAAAAAACTTGTTTAACTGCAATGAAAAGTGGTAGTTCAAAATAGCTCTGAAGTGTTAACTATAACCAACAGCAAACATTAGTAACCTACAAATAAGTCTTAAGGGTATGTGTTATATGATAAAATAGTGTTCATAGCTCCAAATGGTGTATTTTCACAACTAAACTTGTCTAAAAATGCCCTGTTTGCGTGTTTTCTGCTTACCCTTCGCCTTAAGGGAGCCTCATTGACCTTGTGATCCAATTCTACAGTGTGTCCAAATTTGCTCAAAATTAAAAGTATTCTTTGTGACTTTATTAATTCGCTAATTTGGGTATTTTTTTTTTGTATATCGTCAGCAAATGCGATGATTAGTTACATTTATTACATATAAGTGAGTTCCGTAAAACTGTATAGTTACTTGTACTGAAGTGAACTTCTAAATGCATTGTGGTTCATAGAAACTTAATATTACTTATTAATTATTATAGCTATGATAAATGTGTTGCCATTAGGCAAAAAATTGTTGAATTCGTTATAGTCTTTATAAATTTTAAACTACCCTCATTTAGAGTAACTAAAATATTAGCATGTGATGTGAATATAATATATCCGTTGGTATATCTGATGATATACAATCACTTCATTATAATTATTGGAGTTCGTTGAGTTCACTCAATTAAGTTTGTACTTTTATTATCTAGGATGTACTAGTCGGAAAAAGCCAAATCTCGTCGTATATAATGTAGAATATGTTAACCAGTCCCGGATTAGCCCATAAGCGAAAAAATGTCGATCGAATCGATCTCCCTACATAAAGAATTTTTATGATCTAAAAATACTAAAATAAACATAATATAATGATTAGAATAATAATAATATTGACACACTCTTACACAAATTATCTTGCCCCAAAGCTAGGGGCCGTTCATAAAGTACGGTCGCATACAGGGGGGTCTGGCTGAGTGTGACAAGCTGTGACAAGGGGGGACGGGGGGTATACGGCAACGTGACATTCGCCTTTCATTAGCAATATGATATATAATGAATATGAGATTTATTTATTTAGACGACTTCTGAATAATATTAATATTTTATCAATTTATTTAAATTTTATTATAATAACTAAATATTTTTTTTAAATTTTCAGCATTTGTGTACTATCATTTAGAATTTATCATACTCAGCAGCGGTCTTAGTTTTTGTGACGAAATATTTCTAGGGGGGGTCACAGAGAGTGCGACACAGCGTGACAAGGGAGGGGGAGGGGGTCAAAAAAAGCTGATTTTAGTGTGACGTATTTTATGAACGGCCCCCTAGGCATAGCCTGTACTATGGGTACAAGACAACAATATATTTAATACAATATACCTACTTTAACATAATATATAAATACATATAAACATCCATGACTCGGCAACAAACATTCATATTCATTATATAAATGGTTCCACCTACCGGCATTCGAACCCGGGTCTTCTAGCTCAGTAGGCAGGGTCACTAACCACTGGTCTATAGGGTAACATATAGTATAAGTTTCGATAATTTATACGTCTAAACAGAACCTCTTGCTTCTAGACAACCGATGAAAACATGCCACGTTTATTAGTTTAGTGTGCGTGACAAGCTACGTCTCACACTCGCGGTTTGTGTGACACTTTGTGTTAGTGTGCGAGAATTGCTCAAAATAGAGGTTAACAGTCAACAACTAAATACTTAATAAATATAACATAGAGTTGTATTTATTAAGTATTAAGTTCTGTCAGAAATAAATTCTTTATGTACCTATCCTAGATTTAATTGATTTGTCATCATAGATATACTTTCGAAATAAAAAGGACTCCAAAGAGAATTTAATTTTGTACATAAAAACTATATACTCGGTAACCTTCTTTTAAGAATTGGCTGAAAAAAAACTTCAAAAACAAAACCATTCCTTTTTCAAAGCGGACGTTTCCGAATTACAATTTTACCATTCACATTTTTCTTTCTGTTTTAAATTTTTTTCAAGATCGATGGGTCTTGTTTTAAAAATTTATACTAAAAAGCACATAACATTTATTTATCATGCCTCTTTCAGTTGAAGAATGTGCTAGGATCATGGCTTTTCTGGAACTAGGCATCAGTATGCGTCGCACTGCAAGAATGGTGGGTGTGACGGTACGAACGGTCCAGAAGGTAAAGCGAAGGTACGAAGAGACTGGAAACCATCTGAGGAGACCTTGTAATGGCAGACCCAGGTGTATCAGTGCCCGAGAAGATCGTTATATTATTTCCACTGTGTTAAGAAATCGCTACCAAAATGCAGTTGAAGTCCAGCAACAGCTACTTCAGACCCGGAGGGAGTACATTAGTGACAGTACAGTGAGAAGAAGACTTGCTGAAGCAAATTTGAAACCCCGAAGACCAGCGAGTGGCCCAAAACGCGAGAGATAGCATCGAGTAGCGAGACTGCGATACGCCCGTGAACACGTGCAGTGGGATGAAGAAGAATGGTCAAGAATTTTGTTTGCAGTTGAGTCTCGATTCTCCCTTTACACTTCTGATGGAAGGCGAAGTGTTTACAGGCGTCCTGGTGAGCGATACCTTCAAGCCTGCATCTCAGAAAGAGTCCAATATGGTGGAGGCAGTGTACATGTATGGGCTGGCATATCTTCAGAAGGTCGCACAGAACTAGTAGCCACAGAAAATGGCACCCTCACTGGGCAAAGATATGCTCAAGAGTTTCTCAATGAGTATGCAGGGCCGTATTTAGCAAATATGGGTGATGGATCGATGCTGATGCATGATAATGCCCGGCCACACACGGCTCATATCGTACAAGAGTATATTCAGGAGGTCGGTATCAGCGTGATGGCTTGGCCATCAAGAAGTCCTGATCTCAACCCGATTGAACATGCCTGGGATGAGCTTGGGAGGCTAGTCAGAAATCGCAGACCACCACCTACTACCCTCAGGGCACTAAAGCAGGCCCTGGTAGAAGAATGGGGGAATATTTCCCAACATCGGCTCCGAAACCTAGTGTTCAGTATGCCAAAGCGGCTCGAAGCTGTAATCAGAGCTCGAGGAGGCAATACCAGTTATTAAAAATTAAATAACATGTAATAAATTTTAGTTGAATTTTTTTACACTAAACTAAAAATGTCTATTTTCATTGTTGTATCTTTTTTAAGTTAAAAATGTTACTAATGTATAATTTTAGTTTCTAAGGATTAAAGCCTATAAAATTTGCAACAAAACGTTTTTAATCTAAAATCTCTACCTTCTATAGTTAAGAAAAAAATTTAATTTGAAAAGTGTGATACTTACTTTTGCAGGCCAGTGTAGTTACGTCTTGGGCGTCAGATCTGGAGATAATGTAATATAACCGGGTGATATGTTTATTCGACATTTTATGAGATCGCCAACGCTCTTGTAAATGCTTTCTTACTTATACTCGGATCGAAACACATAACATGTACGAATTTCAACTATTAGGATTGAGTACTATGTATTTCTTACAAAGATTATTATTATTATTACAAAGATTTTTTAACCTGATTCCTGCCGCCGAATTCCACCTTTGCACGACACGCCACAAGTTAGGATATTATCCCCACCATCTGGATGTGTGGCGGTCCTCCACAGTGCGGTTTTCAAGGAGCTTTCTTCCACGTACTACAAATCTGTGGAATGAACTTCCTTGTGCGGTGTTTCCGGGACGATACGACATGGGTACTTTCAAAAAAAGCGCGTACACCTTCCTTAAAGGCCGGCAACGCTCTTGTGATTCCTCTGGTGTTGCAAGAGAATGTGGGCGGCGGTGATCACTTAACAACAGGTGACCCGTACGCTTGTTTGCCCTCCTATTCCATAAAAATAAAGAACCACTACCAAATATTAGGGATAGGCGAAGCTACGTATTACTTAATCATTATTACCTACATTCGCAGCTAATTCACGTCTCTTATAATTGGATGTAGTTCCTGAAAAACCCTCCAAGCCACAACATCACATCTTAAGGAATTCGTGTTTAAAGTTCAATAAATATTAGTGTATTCCATACTTGTGGGTTGGGGTACTAAGTCATGATGTCATTTAAAGAATGACAGTAGGGCTGCCATTTTTTGACAGTCCGTTATATATGAATCACGTGACCAGTTTTGTGTTCTTAACTCAATTTCGACATGATTGTGGTTTGGAACGTTTTTCTGGAATTACGTACAATTCACAAAATAACATATTTCTTAATATGTATGTACATTTGCTCAAAAAGTAGAGGTGGTAGTGTGTTTAGCGTGCGGAAAGCTATTTTTATTTTGTAGACAGACATAAGACAAGACAAAAATTCTAAATGAAATGAGGTACTATTTAAGAGCGTACAAACTACTAATAAATTAATGATATTAAAAATATTTTTATATCGTATAATCTATACATATAAAAATGAATTACTGTTCGTTAGTCTCGCTAAAACTCGAGAACGGCTGGAGCGATTTGGCTAATTTTGGTCTTGAATTATTTGTGGAAGTCCAGAGAAGGTTTAAAATGTTGAATAAATATGAATTTATGTATGAACAATTTTGATTTTCCTTTGATGTGTTCAGAAATCAAATAAAAGTACCTAATAGTTTAAAATGAATAACTAATTAGAATTTTTATATCTTTCTAACTTTCTCAGGAGGTAAGAAATAAACTTCCTTAAAACACGGGTAAATAACACTTAAAAAGGATTCCTTTTGTTTTATTTAATACAAAAGTTGACGTGTTGTACTGCTATGATCACTGGTAATTTTGAACAATATGAAGTGACATGAATATGAATTTATTTTGGAAGAAAAACTGATACATTCACACCAAAAAAAGTTAATGAAAACAAAATATATGCTTAATATTAATACTTAACTTTACTTTAGGCGTGGACTGACTTGGATTGTCAACGCTACAACCAACTCTACAATATTTGTGTTGATCATGTGACTAAACTGCAAATGGGCATTTATTTTACTGATTGTCTGTTGTTTATTCAAAATTTACATATAAAATTGAAAAATTGATCGGTTTAAGTTTTAGAGAAGTACTAATTATATCCAATTCTTTAAAAAAATATTGTTCTTATCGCTGAAAATTCGGAGATTTTTGACTCCAAAGTTTATTTTTGGGAAGCAACTTCCAAATTTTTTATTGGATATTTCAAAATATATATAAATATTCTATTCGGTTAAAAATTTTCTTTAGATCCTTCTTTGTGCACTGTATTTTTTGCGTCGAAATATTTTCATTGCGTTATGTTACAATCGACTCCCTAAGAAACCAATTTTTGTGGATATTGAGATAATACCGCGCCTTAATACAAAAAAAGGCAATGCTGGCATTGTTCTTCCAAAGCTGGAGTTACAGTTGAGTTCACAGATATATAATGAGCACAACAATGATTTTCAGTGACCCCATTGTGTGACGGTTGGAGCTGAATTGATATATTTTAAGATATTGATTTTTTCGTAAATACATACATACATACATAAAATCACGCCTCTTTCCCGTAGGGGTAGGCAGAGACCACTTCTTTCCACTTGCTACGATCTTGTTACATACTTGTTTCGCTTCGTCCACTTTCATTATTTCTTTCATACATATTCTCCGGTTTAGGGTACTCTTGATCTAGCCTTTTTTCAAGACGTCCCTGATTTGATCTTGAAACGTCCGCCTAGGTCCCTTCCAACAATTTCTGGCCTTATACACTTTCTTCGCCAAACGTTCTTCATTCATTCTCTCGACATGTCCAAACCATCTCAGCATACCTTTCTCAATTTTTGTCACAACATCTTCTTTCAGACCACAACGTTTCCTTATCTCATTATTTCTTATCCTGTCATTCAGTTTAACCCCTATCATACTTCTCAACGCTCTTATCTCAACTGCATTTATTCTGCTTTCATGTTTCTTCTGCCATATACCCAACTTTCACTTCCGTACATGAGTGTTGGAACCAACACCCCCTCATGCACAGCCAAACGAGCCTTATTAGACACCTTCTGCCTGTTCATAAAGGAGTGCAAAGCTCCATTCACCATGTTTCCTGCATTCACTCTTCTTTCAATATTACTCTCATACTTTCCATTTCCTAAATGTATTACAAAAAGTCGTTCGATGCTATTCTCATTTCCACATTGTTGAACCACGACTTTTGTCAACAAGCCGGTGACTAAATGACTAATTTTCCGCACTTGTATCGAAATGTACTAATTACTGAATTAAAATCAAAATATAATTTTGTTATCGTTGGTTTCGGTTTAGATCATTTATACGTCATACGACTGTAACAGCTGTGAAAACGTCGTAAAAAATTGGGGTTGCCAGTTAATTTTATTATAAAAGATACTCTATTTTGAGCAATGCACGCATACTAACACAAAGTGACATACAAATCGCGAGTGTAAGACGTAGCTTGTCACGCACACTAAAGTAATAAACCTAGCCTGTTTTCTTCGATTCTCTAGCAGCAAGAGGCTGTATCTAGACGTTTAAATTTCTAAGGGTTTCCGTTTGATTCCACTACAAGCGAATATCCAAAAATTACGTGTTACCAGTTCGATTCAATTTTAATATAAATTTATTTATTAAGAGATTATAAAACTACACAATAAGAATAAGAATACAAGTAATACTTAAAAGCTAGCTAACACTGTGCCTGAAATAGGTAATCCTGTGTTTCAGGCGTAAACAGCTGATAATAATAGTAAATAATCACAAAAAAGTGAAACTAATAAAGTAATAAGGCATAAATTAATCTACAGGTTAACCCCCTTATTCATAATAGTCTGCTAATTTAAAGCATTGCTAATTCTCACTCTGTCTTCTACTGACCTAAGTCAGAATGAGAAAAAACACTCCTTAGCGGCTGTTTAAAGTTAGCGGACCATTATGAATAAGGGGGTAAGTATATAAGTAAACAATGCCTTCAATGTACCATCTGTTGGTTACCAGTAGAAAGTGTTGCGTCACCCATCTGACTGGTGTGTCGAATGGATTAACTTGCAGACTTTATCTAAATTATTATTAGTAGTAGTAGCTGATAAGCACGGGTGCTATATTTTAAATGTTGTGAAACGCGTGATAATTTAGATTAGTTTAATATTGTTATTTTATAATATATATGAGAGGTTTTAATTATGTTGTTTTATTTTAATCCTCCTGCTACTCGCGTCGGCTTCTTCAGTGAGGGTCGTGATCATCTCGACAGAGTACTTTTTTGCGAATTATTTGCCGCCATCTCTGCCCCTGTCGGAAGCAGAGTGTAAAGCGTCGTGGTCAGTGCTTTCAAGGGCAGTGCGAATCTGATCGGTCCATCGCATGGGGCTCCTTCCTCTTGGTCTTCTTCCCTCCACCTTCCCTGTTACCATGTCTCTCCAGGTTGTCTTCATCCCTTCTGGCGATGTGGCCGAAGTATTGTAGGACCCTATGCAAGGAGATGGTAGAGAGCCTAGTCACAATGCCCAGCCGTTATTTTATAAGACCCCTGTATATGTTTACAACCATTATTAAACGAACCTTCTCTAAGATATGGTCGAGGGAGGCGATGGCTGGCCCATGCGTCATGCTCGTGAACGGGTGCTACTTGTGGTGACTGTAGCCGGAAACTCTGCTTGATGGCTTTAAAATTAAATATTATATTTTTTTAAGGTTGCTAATAAAATGATTAAATACCTTTATTTGTTTGCGGTGTGTGTGGAATGATGCATCTACTGTACCAAGGCCTACTATTATTGTTGATACAGTAGTGGTCGGCCATGACTGTACTCAATAACTCTTTTTTTTACGTATTAATTTACATTTCTTTTTTGGGTATTTGTAGTTTGAGTATAATTGTTGCATCACTTAGCATATATTGTAACTGAAATGATTTGTGAGTGTGTAATTGTCACAATGAGTTTCTTGCCACTTCTTCTTTATTAAAGCTCAACCCTCAAACGCGGTGCATAATAATATTACCTACCTACTTATAATTGACCTACATGAATAAAGTGATTTTGATTTGATTTGATTTAAAGGATATGGACAAAAATGTATGCGCCTGTGACCCAGAATGTACATAAATAAAATCTATGTCAGTCAAAAGGTGCATATTGCTCAGTAGGGGAGGACAAAAGTTATGGAGGTAAAAAGAAATTGTGTAACCACAAATAAAATTTGAGAACAAAATTTATGAACGATGCGGGACTCGAATCCGCGACCTCTTGCGTTCCGTGCGAGCGCTCTTTCCAACTAAGCCAACTATTCAAGTGACGTAAAGTTCATAAATCTTGTATCCTTTGTTCAACACTAGTAGTAGATCTAGCTGTAGATGAAGCCACAACCTGAGAGTGTAACAGCCATCATTTCCATAAAAATTTTATTAGCTCTTATATTTTAAACAATAAAAATAAAAACTCAATTCGCAGTCAGGGCACATCATCACCCGAAAAACGTCCACTGCTGAACAAAGGCTTCCCCCAAAGATCTCCACAACAATCGGTCCTGCGCTGCCCTCATCCAACGTATTACGGCGATCTTTAATAATAACATATTATATAAAGTAAAACAATACAATTGAATAAATTTTTTAATAAAACTATCAATTATACAATTTGACAACAATTTATACATCTCTCAATAAATTTACAATCATATAGGTAGGTAGGTACATTTTGATTACATTTTTGGGTGCGATCAACGTTTGACATAAACTTTTAAATTCGATCGCAACCAAAACTTATCCGTAAAATTAATGAAATAGGGTTTAGTATACAATATGTTATATTATATCAACGTTTTTATTTTGTTATTAAACCCAGAAACCATGGTTTTAGAAAGGCAGTAATGAAGAGAAAAATAATAAAATTTAAATAATAAGGAAATGAAAAATAACTAAAGCGAATGATATTACAATGTTTGATATTGTTTTCCAAATGAATTTCTAAATACAGTGAAAGTTGATGAATGATGATTTGGAGACGCACCTTCGTATTTTATTTTTGCTAGCTGTATTGTCTAGGAAGGGAAGATCGTCTCAAATAATGGCAAGTTACAGACCCCAAAACAGATCTTGAGCAGTTTACTGTAGCTAACACATTCAGGGCTGTATTTCACCGAGACACCATGGTGGCGCATCCAGTCGATTTGGTAGCGCGAACAGCTCCGACGCGTCAAGAGTCTGGTATCTATTATGCTAGCTTACGGTACACCACGGTGAAATGGTCCATAATAGTACTTACACCACAGCTGATATACATCATGCCTATAGTTTTTTATTACATAAAGAAGCTAAGTATCTTTTATAATTAATATTTTTACTGGATAAGATAGAACATTGCTTAATATTTACTTATTAGATGATTAAGTTAAAACAAAAATTACGCTGTATTTCGTAAAAACTGCGCCACTTTTAACTACGCAAGCGCAATATGTGAATATTCTGTGTGTGGCAACTTTAATTAACTGCTCGAAATCTATAGCGAGGTCTATAACTTATAGAGGTGGTTATTTGGTTTCCTTATATTTATACTCTGTATTGAAGATTTGTCATAAATGTCTCGTCAACTGCGCACTTCTTAAATGAAAAAAGATGTGACAGTTTATTCAGATTTCAACACTGACCTCTACTATATACCACTGGATTGGCCGCTGTTTAAGTGCTTTTGTGTCAGTTTGATATTCGCCATTTTGGCTCTGTTGGCCACGTAGCGAGAGGCTGCGGTACTAAAACTAGTGATGACAACGTCGGCAAAATCGATGGATGGTGGGAAACTATATACAAAAAAAATTGTGTACTATATAACGTTGATTCTTGGACCATAAATAACAAGGAAAACGAACGAAATTAATTCAAAATGCAAAATACTTCAGAGTTTTGTACGTTACTTCGCAGCCATTTGTTTTATACGTCAAAATTAGTTCTCTGGACGCTCGCGAGTGGCGTTTCAAATAGGCACAAAAATTTGCTATCAAACATATGGAACAGCCTGTCCAGTGGTATTTATAAAGGTCAGTGGATTTTAAATAGGTTTTTTATCTTTAAGGGACCATAAATGTAGTATAATATCGTTGCAGAAAATCATGTAGAAAGAGAAACACTGCAAGTTGATTCTTTAATAAAGTTTACGATAATTTATTTTGGAAATTGCAAAGCTTAATAAGCAGTATGATGATAAAGAAAAATATAAAAGGCACATCACATAAAATTGATTGATAACTATTTTATAGGTTAGTTAAAATTATTTTTAATATATTAAATTTCAGAATAACATAAACTTTGGAATAGAATACCCATAGTTATAATCTTAATATAATATATTTAACAGGCTTAGGTAAGTACATAATAAAATAAGTAATTTTAACAAGTTTTGGACAGTTGGGTCGATGATTGATATTGATACATATGGGTTCTAGTTTCGGCTTTTTGACGAACGGAGTTTATTTATTATACAGTTTTAAATGTTCTATAGAAGGTCATGGTACCTACATCAAAGACTTTGATACAAAATTCTCATCTGACAATCAGACGTTTTCGAAGTTCTCGCAAGAACTAAACGAACACTTCAAAGAAGTCGCAACTAAAACCCACGTTGTGTAAGGCGCTTAATATTTTACTCAACACATTCGAAATATCAAACATTATGTAGAACACTGTATAGACGCAACTATAAAGAAAAAACTTTGGATTGGATTCTACATTGCGGTTAAAATAGTAGTTAATATGGAGACTATAAAATAATTATTTAATTAAGTACATAATTGAATAAGCAAACTGATTTTAATAAATCAGTGATTTTTTTTTACAGTTTATAAGAATAAGACAATCACTTTTCGTACAATTTTGAAAGTATCACAGGTCAAATATTAGATAAGAGAATGATAGAAAATCTTTACACATTTTTCGTGTTTCGGAAAACATAATAATGTCACCTTAAATTAAAACAAGTGACTGAAATTTTCTTAAAATATTACATTTCCATCATTTCAATCAGGCACGTAATTTGACACTATTTGTCAGCGCGATCTCTCTGAAAAGTATTTTGTTTAAGCCTTGCGTTGACTGAGCTCGCTGAGTTGAGTCGAATCGAATCCAATCGATCGCAATAACTCGCAAACAGGAATAGTATTACGTATTAGTACGTGTTTTTATTAAAGAAACTAATTTTAAATGAACGTTTTCAATTCTTGACATAATTTCCTTTAAAATGACGTGTAATTTATTTAAAATAAAACATATAGTGGACTTATATTATTTAAATCAGAAAACTAATTGTACTAAAATATATTACAGGTTCTAAATTTTAGAACGTTTATTTAAAATTAGTTTTATAAAAAAAACACGTACCCACAGAATCGAGCGCTGGAATCATTTACTATTATTAGCGGTGAGTCATATCACCGAGCATCGCTCGACAGGCCAATTTCTTCGTCGATGCGTTCCTTCAATTCGGCTCGACGAATCTTAATCATTATAGATGCGCTCCGACTAATGCTGTTTAGAATGAAACCGTTTCTTCGTTGAAGCTGACCAATACGCAATAGCGTTCAACTTTGACTTAGAGTTACTGTGAATGAACGTTTTGTATCGATTCGGTTAAGATGCAAGGATTAAAATCGATTCGACTCGCTTCAATTTGACATGTTTCGGCTGTGGACGGATGGCGTTAGACCGTGACAGTTGGCAGATAGATCGCGGAGCGTGGTGTATGTTGGACGGTTTGGCTACCTGTAGACCAGCATGTCATGGGGGTTCGGTTCCCGGCGGGAGCGTCGGAAGGGGTTCCATGAAGGTGCACGGCGCGGGGACCGCTCACTTGACGAACTTGACGCCGCGGACATGGAACCCGCCGTCGAGTTGGACTCGCGAGATGCCAGCGGAGTGGACTGTACACACAGACATACATACATTTAATTACATCACTTTCAATGCATATAGAAAAGAAAAGGCGACGACAGATTCGGGATATTTTTATTTAAATACCTTCAGTAAGTCACGAAAAAGCATGTGACCACACATCATATCCCCAGAATAGTGACAATATTCTAGAAAGATATTTGAATTTGATCTTTCCATATCGTTACTTCCACATTTGACTTATAAATTAGTCAATCTTCATTTACCCACCTTCTCTACGTGACCAGACCATTCCAACATATTCTTATCACTACCTGATAATTCTTTAATCCATAATACTACTGCAGGAACTGGGCCCATTTTTATGGAATTCGGAGGACAAACGAGCATTCGATACATCCACTGAATCAGTTCAGAAGAGTTGCAGAAGAGTTGATGGCCATGACACGCTTTTCTAGGGAATCCCCGTGTCGTATCATCCAGGTAACACCGCAACGTATAAAGAAGTTCATTCTATTATTTGGTTTATTAGTTTACAAAGATCCAATAAAAAAGTCATCATCTAGAAGAACGTATCTACCCATCAGATATCATTAAAGGGGGTCTCAACAATATTATTACCTTCATTTAAGAGATCAGAGACGACGTACCCTTCCATGGGCTCAAAAGAAAATGGTTCTTGAAAAACAGTTCTTCTTGTAGCACACCAGAAACTGAAAGAAAATGATGTTCCGTCAAAGTGTATACCTTTGTGGAGCTCTTGTCCATTGGGGTTGCCAGGCGCAGGGTTAGAGAGTCTCCGGCACCCTGGATCAACTGCACCACCTCCTCGTGTGAGCTCCACTTGACGTCCACGTCGTTTATGGAGATGATAAAGTCGCCCTCGCGCATCCCGCCGATCTGGTGAGACGATTAATTCATATAATTAGTAACGTGGATTTAATTACTCACCAGAGGACACACGAGCTTTGAAATTATCACTGCCGCTAACACCAGAAGCTTGAATATCATTGCTGACAAGAGTTTTGAAGGAAGTCATACTTACTTAGCACATGGAAACTGATTCCACTATTTGTTTGTACTGGGAAGCAAAAATTGCACTGTCTACAGTGCAATTGGATTGAATGCGTGAAAGAAGATCGGCGCAAGTAGGAGAAGATAGTTTTCTAAAGGGACATATATAATAATATATATTTTAATGGATGTATTATTTAGTTTGAGGCGTGAGGTACGATGGTCGATTTCAGTGGTACGGATCAGCCGAAACACAAAAACTGAGCACGCGATGATCAATAGGATAGAAAACACAGTAAAGCGACATCTCTATGAAACACCAAGCTGTACAGCCGTTTATAGAATACTGGGTCCCAACGATGGTTCAAGGTAAGTGAGTCGGCAGGGTGTAAAGGAGTTTTTAGAAGGAACTCGTTCTACTATATTATATGTTACTTAAAATTAAAAACTTACATCAGCGAGTGAGTTGGGTTCGATCCCCGCCACCATAACGGGCGCATCCCCCCTTACGGAGAACCCGAAACCGTCGCCCCCCACGCTCGCTTCGCTGGCCACGCGCCGTAACTCCCTCCTCCTTTGCCTACGCGCGCCATTCGCCAACTTATCCTCCAGCAGTTTGGGATGGTAATCCAAGTCAAAACTGCTGATATAGACGCCATTTTGTTTCGTCACTCGATCGATATACTTATCATCGCGGGTCTGGTTGTAATAGGTGCTGTTGTCTTCTGAGCGGTCTCGCTTCTCGCTTCGCTTGGATTCTCTTCGAAATTCAGTCTGCTTCTGAAGCTGTACGAGCCTAGGTGCACTCCAATGCCGCTTGGCAGAAAAAATCGCGATTGGTCCGAGGGACTTGAAAAGGTCCTCAACTCTGTGTTGGGCGAAGTCTGGTGGAGTCAGTGCCAGTTGGAACTTTGATGAAGCTGAAAAGTATTAATAATAATAATAATTTCTCATTGATATCATCGTCCCAGGTGATGATTTCGTGTTGTAGTACTTGGGTCTATCTCAAAGGGTGACACATATATGGGATGTGGACTCACCTATAATCCTCCTGATGGTGGTTTCCTTACGATCGATGAGACCAACATCTTAAGAAGCTCTCCCAGAACAGGTTATGGGTCAGATTCAGAAGAAGGCTAGTCATTTTCGAGGACGGCTCGTATGTTTACATTCCGTGCGGTAGCTCCGCAGTCTATCACCCAAACCACCGGTGAAATTGTCTTATGCCAAAGGTTCTATTTAATACATACTTCACTCATTTGACGTACCATAAACAACTAAAATCACATTCGCACTCAGATATTGTCTGAAGCTAAACTCTGCCTACGCGTCTATTAGGCAGAGTTTTCGTAGGAGGTCGTCAGTCAATCTGTTTGATCGTCAGCGGAAAAAAATTTTCAGGCTTTTCTCTCTCAAAGGTAAAAATTCTATGTTATTAATTGTCTATGAACAAATTAAGGTACGACAATACATTATTTATAAAATAGCAGGGCTACGAGACTAACAGGGCGTTCAACTGATGGTAATTGATACGCCCTGCCCATTAGAATGCAGTGCCGCTCACAATTCTAAAATTTTTGAGCGGCACCACAATTGCGCCCGTCATCTTGTGACATAAGATACTAAGTCTCATTTGCCCAGTAATTTCACTAGCTGCGGCGCCCTTCAGACCGAAACAATAATGTTTACACATTACTGCTTCACGGCAGAAATAGGCGCCGTTGTGGTACCCATAATCTAGCCGGCATCCTGTATAAAGGAGGCCCACTAGTAATTGAAGGTATTGTAATTATAACTATACTATGTAAATCATTAAACACAAACTCCAGCCAACAAACACTCGTACTGACAACAATTAGTATTCTGTGAAAGATGGATAGACACTTAATGGGTGCAACTCACGCAGTATTGCGGGCGCGTCAAGCAGCTCGGCGAACTCGGGCTCGTCGCGCAAGCTCGTTCGCTCTCGTGACGCTCGCTCGCGCTGTGACGTCACTACCCGGGACAGCGCTTCCTTACCGCGAAGTTCACTGCAACAGAGATACATACTTACATACAGATTACACCTAAAATCTCATAGTAGTTTACTATAACAAGGTTGTTTTGGCAGCACACAATTTATTATTGTTTTTTAAAGTTATACTTGTTTTCAAGCGTCAGGGAAAAATTATCCAGAGTGAATTTTTAGGATGGTCTGGTCTGGACTGGTCAACTAGACCATTTGTATCATACTTCAGACTAAATTATGCGTTATAATAATATTCATTTTATTCTTACAATAGTTTAATATTATATTATTAGGTACGTAAAGTATCGGAGTTGTTCATTATCTTAATTAATAAAATTACTACTATAGTATAGATTTCATTTTATAAATAATAAAGATATTTATTTCTACACTAATTATGTTTGACGTTCGATCTTGTTACGAGGATACGCATCATACGATTTCCCTAAATCGGAACGTAAATTCATCACAGATGGAACTGAACCGTCAGTTTGTGTTGCAATACAAAATTTTATCTTTTTGACATAAGGTCTCTTTGATCCTATTGTTGTTTTGTTACGAGAATATGGCTACTGATCGGCAAGCGCTTCTCATTATGAAACACAAGTTTTTTCAGTAGCCCACTAATTTCACTACCTACGGCGCCCCTCTAACCGGAACATAATATACAGGTGTCCCAGAAAGAATGGATAATCCTTGAAGCCCGGGACAGCTCACCAGCGCTCAGAAAAAAATAATTCCAAGTGATACCCAAAATATGATTTTTTTTAGAAAAACATACGTTTTTTTTTACTTTACTTCACATTTCTTGCGCCGCTTCTTCTCTCTCAGAGCGCCATTTGTTTCCGAAGCGGTAGTAATATCTAGAATAATAGAAATCAAAAAGAATTCTAAAGGCATCCATTTTGAGAAAATGAAAGTCTTTTATGCCTAATATTACTGTAACTGATGACTGACTGACAAGTAGTCAGTCACGCATGACAAAATCAAAATTTTTTACACATTATCGGGCTGTCAGGGCGTCTATACGTTCATATATAGTCTGTGATATATACTATACAAATATTTCGAACATTTTCAATGCATTTCCGTAGCATCAAAAACTTAATATGGAGCAGTTATGTATAACTGTCATACAAAATGGGAGGGCAGTCATAGAAAGATTTTTAAGGTATACTTTCTCTTACCGGCACATTCTCTGTAACCTGAGAGCCTCTTCATACAGCGCCAGTGACTCGAGAAGGTGAGCCCTGCCCAGAGCCAGGTGGTCAAACTCCTCCTCGTACTTCGACGTGGGTGATACACCTGCAACGTTGCAAAGACAAGTGATATATTTGTATTAACTCAGTAATTCGATTATATTAAACCTAATAGCAATGACGTACAATAATCAAGTAAACGCTCAAAAATTGTCTAATCCAAACTCTGCCTACGCATCGTTTTCGTTCAGTTGTGTTACAACCGCGCTTTGAATACAACGCCACGCAATAACAAAGTGTTCAGTGAAAAAATGTCCAAATAGCAACATTTCCAAACTTAAAAAGGATGGAGTGTCGTATCTAATGTTATAAGACATTTTTAATCAATTTGCTACACAATAAAATTTAAATGACCAAAAAAAATGTTCAGGTCTCGTGTTTGCTTCCGAGCGTTTATGAGTTATGCACTCTTTGAAAATTACTGCCACGAAATAAAGTTAATGTATAATACAACGCCGCTCAGACATTTTTTGATAACCTTTTAATAGGAGATTGGGAGTCTAGGTGTTTATTTTACAAGTCTAATTGTATTTTTCTTAATGAGTGCAGTTTTCTGGCCAAATAAAGATAATCAAGTACGTGTTGCAAAAAAAGCTGTCCACTGATCCTTCAAATGTTTTTCCTTAGCCTTCATCAGATTCGATCATGTCATCACCGCCTGTTTGGTTTTACTACTAAAATGTAAGGCTTTATAGTTCTTTCTTAAAAATGATTTTACTTGTTAATACATTGTTCACATAATTGTTTATATACAGTGTAGAGAATGCTTAATGACTTTCGCGTTCAGTACAACAATGGTTTCAGGTTGATGTTGGGGCTGCCCCGCTTTTGCAGTGAGTCGGCAATGTTCGCGGATGCGAGGGTGGACGGCTTCCATGCCATCCAACGCAAAATAACCGCGTCATTGCTGAAGAGGTTGCGGGGTAGCCCTAACATAATTCTGCAAACCATAGCTAGTCATTATGATGCGCCAATTATAAAGGCATTTATGCGGCTTCATGTGCCTGTTTAGTTATAATATAGGGCATTGTACATTAACTGTTTATCTCACTCAAGTATATCGAAACTTTCGAGTATTTTCGTTGCATCCCCTTGCACAAAATGTTTTATAGGATTTTTTACCTTGATATATTTTTATAATAATTAAGGGGTATGTCGTTAGTTATTCTTATCTCAACCTTAAACAAATATCAAAGCAGCTACCTCAGTCTTTAATTCACCAATAGACTTACCATTTAGTGTACAGTCGCGGTCATTTGAATACAAGGCAGAGAGACGATCGCGCGCGTGCTGAGGTACAGTCGCGTGCAGGAGCCCAGTGGCGCAGTACTGGTGTGCTAATGCCTTGTAGAACTCTGTCTTCACATGCACCAGCGACACCCACGAATATGGCACGTAGTTGAATACACCTTCTGTTTGCATCTGACAATAAAAGATATTTTCAATGAGACTGACATAAAATATGGCAAAACATACTGTAGCTATTAAATGCTCTTGTGGTTACAGTTTCGGTGCTGCTTGTAATGATCACTTATCATGTCCTATTAGATAAAACAACATTTACTATACTGCAAATGATATTTGCAGAGCGGAGTTGGCATATCCACCTTAACAATTTGTTATGTTTTTAAAGTGATAACCCGCATTTTCTGGGCTTAATTACTCAAATAAAACTGAAAACAAAATTTTATGAATGATGCGGGACTCGAACCCGCGACCTCATGCGTTCCGTGCGAGCGCTCTTTCCAACGGAGCCAACCGTTCGAGTGACCTATCGTTGATAATATCTCGTATGCTTTGTTCAACTCTCAGGTTGTGGCTTCATTTAGAGGACGCGGGTTTGAGTCCCGCGTCGTTCATAAAATTTTGTTTTCAGTTTTATTTTTTGTAATTATATCCACCTTAGTTTATATAGTTCGTCAATGATTATCTCCAAAAATTACTGTTACAACTCCAGAAAATGTTAACTGTGCTGCTGATCAGAGGCGGATGATTCGTTTATTAAAGGTACATATTTGCAAGGCATACATGAAGAATATTTTATTTCAGCAATAAATAATGTAGTAATACAGCTATACCAACACGCTTTTTAATCCTACTCAATAGTATTTTATTTAAACGAAAAGGTTATACTGTTAAACAGATTTCGCTAAGGCGTTTGACACTTTAATTCAATCCAAATTTGATTGATCCTATGATTTTTATTTAAAATTGTCTTCAATCATCATTAATTATTGAAAGTCTGAATCTATTAGCCAATCGAGATATGCCTCAAAGCCCATAAGAACGGGTGCAAGAAATTCAAATATTTATTTGTAGAATAAAATAATATTATGCTCCTATGGTATTAATAATATCAGTGATAATAATTAATAATATCACCTTTAGTGAAACCTCATGCTGTTTCATAAATAACTGGTGTAAAAAACTTAACAGATCGTAAATTATTAGAAATAGGGGTCCTACTCAACCTCCCTGGGGTGTACCCACCTTGTCGTACAACTGCTGATACGTATGGGCCAGCTGAGCACTTTCCTGCGCCAGGTCCAAGCACATATCTAGATCGTCCCTGAGCTCTCTGTCTCGACCGCTGCAAGCCTCTCTTGCTTGTAATTGTAACTTCTCGAATAGACACTCGCGAGCCTGCGACTAAAATACAAAAAGAAGAAACTTCAATTAACATTGAAGAAATGAATTCTTAACTAACGTTAAGAATCAGTGTTAGTAGGAATACATTGAATTTGATAATGACATTCTAGTCATACTTTGTAAGTTTTACCAGCTTTAAAGGCCGGCAACGCTCCTGTGATTTCACTGGTGTGGCAAGAGAATGTGGGCGGCGCGTGTCCACTTAATACCAGGTACGCTCGTTTATCCTCCTATTCCATAAAAAAAGCTTTGATTTAACTCAAAATCAATCGAGAACTTTAATAAGAATGTGAAAGCTTTGGCTAAACAACCAGACAAGAAATAACAGCAATACTTCTATGAAGATATATGTGCAGAGTGAGAGCGCTGTACCGTTTAGTTTAGGATATTAGAATTATTGATGTATTAGACTAAGAAAATCAAATATAAACTTGATATTGAGAGAATATACTTTCATATTAGAGAGCGGCTTTTGAATTGTGCAGGATGGGATGTAGAGGAGTACGTACGGTCATGAGCGCGCCAAGAACTAGCAGCGTGTCTGCAGCCAGGTCGACGGAGGGCGCGTTGGTGAAGTTCTCGTGGATGTAGCGGAGGGTGCCGGCCGCGCGGAGCAATGCGTCCACGGCTCCATCTAGACCTGCGCACGTCTTGCGCTCCTGGAACACAGTGGAGATGGGGGATGAGAGAAAGAATCGAAAAGAATTAAATGTCGAATGAATGAGATAAAGTTAACCGCCAGTCCTAACTACGGATGGATTGCTAGAGGTACAAACCAATGAATTATTTTCCGTTGACCTAGAACTTTGAAACAAAATCTATAGATTTGTAATTAATTCATAAAATCTGGGTCTTTATGGAAGGAACGACGGCCTAATTTTGAATTGAGTGAACCGTGTTCTTTTATTAATGACTGTATAGTTACGTTTATGAATGTATAGTTTTCGATTAATGACGAAGAATGACGCACTTGTCCAGTTTTTTTTTTATATAACTCATGTAAGTCATTGAGTGTTTGACGTTTGAGTATTTTTATACGCTTTTTATTAGCTTCACCTGTATGTTTGTATGTTTGTAACCGACTTCTTTGGGCGCGATTTTGACCCACTTTAAACGGCTAGATTTCGTTCAAACTTTGTAGATTTATCGAGGATGACATTACACTAATTTGATAAAAAAATAATAGTTTAAAAAAACTAAAAAACACGCTTTTTATAGAAAACCGAACTAAAAAATAGAAAATAAATTTTGATAAATTTAAATTAAGAATAGTGTATAAAATTTCAATAAATATAAATTAATAATAGTGTGAATAAAAAATTAAATATTTTAAAAAAAGCGTGGGGTGCTTTTACAGATATTATCAAAATGATAATCACTCTACTCATATCTGTCAATAAAATATTTATAACTATTGACACCATGCACCAATAAAAAAAAAAAAAACACGCTTTTTAAAGCGTGTTTTTTTAAACTATTATTTATTATTGCATGTCTTGATGAAGCTGTAAATGTTTATTTAAAAGTGTGACAGTTTCGTGCCACTTTTCAATTAATCTCAAGTTTTTTCGAAGTGTTAGTGGTTAATGTCAGAACTGTTATTTCTCTCGCTGTTATAACAAAATAATTAAAGTTGTTTGCTTTGATTTGATTTGATTGATTAACTCATCGTCTATAAAACGCCAAACGAATTGATTTAAATTTCAAGAACGTGGATACAATACAATACACGGAAAGTGAGGCATGTTGTGCGAACTATACTTCGCAGTCTCATGTGGAACATAGATTTACCTGTCTGGCACCGATCTGTGTGTATATCCCGGCTATGTTGAACAGTACGCACGCCTTCTCAAACGCCACAGTTCTCTGACATGAAGGAACCCCTGCAACATCACATGAATTGTCATTAATATAAGATACATAATAGCTTTAAGGGTAAATGTATACACTTTTATTATAAAGTTACACCCAGCCACTGTTCAGGCATTATCTATAAATAAATTTAAACGTTTTATTTAAAAAAAGTCTCCGTCGTATATCCTCCTACTCCACATGATCCGACAGCCTGCGACTAGATTATGATTATTTTATAGTAATAGCAATGACAGTACAGTATTGTATATTTGATTAAAAAGAGCGCAAAAAAAAGAATGCTGGGAGAGTTTCTTGCGCCGCTTCTTTTCTCTCAGAGCGCCATTTGTTTCTGAAGCTAGTAGTGTCTAGTATATTAGAAATGACATCAAAAATAATTCTAAAGAAATCAATTTTGAGAAAATAAATGCCTTTTAAGCCTTTATTAATGAATGTATGTAATTTCATAGTGAATAATAGATTTATTCTTCACTACTTGATCGCGGTATACTTATTTACCCTAAAGAAAAAAGTATAATGCTATGGGAAGTGCCCATAAGCATCATATAAAATTGTGCAAATCTTTATGTTAATAGAATCACATATATATTTTTTATGCCCATTACTCAGCTTAATTCAAATTCAAATTTTTTTATTCAAAATATCACTATTTGAGCTTCAAAAATTTAGGTAAAAATATGCGTCATATCTAAAAAAAACGGACGCAAGAAACTCAGCGAGCTTTTTCTTTTTTTTTTCATGAAATTTCGTTACTATCTTATTTATAGCTCAAATAGCCTGCTCCATTCCCAATCTTTGGTATGGTATTAATAAGAAAATCATTTATGTTATATACACCTATATCATATAAATTAACGGCTTTTAAAAAAAAAATTTGGAATACATTTTTTTTGAACATTTTCTTGGATCATGTTGTAAAAGCATACAGGTATATCGCTCAAGAAGAGACTTAGTAACTTCACTTAACTAAGTAGAAGCAATACTTGTGTTGGTTCTTGGTATCAACATCTTGACTATCACAGTTTCTAGAACATTCGCTTATGTGCATACATAACATTATCAAGAAGTCGATTTACTCAGTCTTTCATTGGGCACGGTGTTTACGCACGAAATACGTGTGTATTTCGTGCGAAGATCAAAAATTCTCCCAGTCTTTTATTTATTGTATTGTATAAAAAATTGTATGAAATAAATATTTTATACAATTTCATTTTTCATTCATAAAAAAAACCACTGATATTGTTTGCGCCCGTCCTTCTCAGGTTTGAGGCATATTTTTCATGAGTGATTGTAGATTTATACTTGATACGAATATCTATTTATACATATTTGAATTAAGATCGTAGTCTCTGCACCTAAACGTAGTGTTTAAATTCTCTTTGTCTGCACCTTCTAGTATAGATACGATTCAGAAGACCTGTATGAGTGGCGTGAGGCGTGAGGCGTCAAGCCACAGAGTCACAGTGAATTTTGTTCGAAGTTCAATTAAACTGTAAACAAAGACTAAGAAATACTTTAATTCTGTACGTCGAATTTACTACCACGGTATCTCGAGGTTGAGACCAAAAAATAAATAAAACCGACATAAAACCGGCAACGATTCTGTGATTCCTCTGGTTTTGTTTCCGCGACGGAGATCTCTTACTGTGATGTGACCCATTTGGTACTTAATCCATAAACTGTCCCAGGCCAATTAAGTTTGTGAACAGATAGATCCATTGAAGCTACGTCGATATATTTGCTATCGTATCTCAGTATTTCTTTCTTCTGTCATTAATTCCCATATAAGAAGACCACTTAGGTATGGGGTTATATTATTACAATACAATGATTTTGTCAAATTAAAACTATCCTTACGAGGAAGTGTACCAAGACTACTGGCAGCATTTCCACGTTGGATAGCGAGGCTGATCCGTTGACCAAAATAGCTGGCAGCGCTTGGGTTTCCAGTAGCCCTATTGAGGGGCGTAGATAGTACTTTGTACATTCTCCGCGTCTCTGGACCAAGAAATGAATGACTCACTGAGACCAATATATTTGCGACGTTTGCTGTCTTCGGCAGTCGAAGCAGCAGCCTGAGCACCAACTCAAGTTACTTGGACATAAAAAAGAGCCAGAGTGTCGACGCAAGTTGCATCCCGCACCAGCGCCCTTCTCTGTACCCAAGTCACCAGGGTCATTCCATCAGGACGCTTGCCATACGGGTAATAACTATTTGGCTCATGGGGCTCGTATTGTGGAGGTTCTCACCGGTCAAGGAGTCGAACCACTCAAAGTAGACTCCTAGCGAGCGGTCCGGCGGGAAGAACCGTCTCTCTATGTAGTACAGCTGGTTGTAGTACTTGAACAGAAGAGCCACGCCCGCCGTCGACCGCACTGGAGTGCGCATCGCCTGAAAAACACAAATGCGAGTAAATTAAAAGAAAATCTGGAGAAAAGGCACAATGGCCCAATCATGAGGCTAAGTGCGCAAATACCCCCAGTCAAACTACACTTAACCCCTTCTCTGTATCTACCCCATCCCTTGATTATTGAAGTGCGTTGATTTAAGACACTATCACAATTTATCGTTTTAGAACAAGGATGAAGTACCTACTGGATACGACTGCCAAATAATAAAAGGTACCGTGTATGAACTAGAGCACATCTTAAAAAAACTGTTGGGAATAAAATGGACGAAAACAAAATTTCGTGTTATTGTCATAAATTCTGTTTTCTTTGTTGGTTGCAAAATTCACTTGCGACCAATTAATTATAATTACCAAACAAAAGTGTTTTTCACCTCTCCAGCACGAAAAGGGTCCTATTACTACGTGAAAACTAAAAAAAAAAACGAGCGTGAGGCAAAGAGATTTCAATTTCGAACCCCACGTGACCACATCCGGGAATTACTCCGCGTTAAGAAAATAAACAATGCGATCCGGTGCGTTCCGAAACTCATTTGAGCCTAGCGTATTATTTCATTGTCACAAAAATTTATTACCTTAATTGTTTCTCTATAACCTTTAACACTTTTCTCGCTAGTCGAGGTGAAAAGTTGTATGTTTCACACGAGAGCAATTTTTTTTGTCTCGTGCCTTTAAATCACGAATTGGCGAAGTAGTCTAGAATTGAATAGACTACTCAGCACCCACAGCAAGAAATAACTTTACTCACTTGTTGAAAAAATAATTATTTATATCAGAAAACAAAATTTATTTTATTTTGTTGCATAAAATCCTTTTTAAAAAGTTTATGCTAAAAGTACTCGAATAAATCAAAAGTGGGCATATATTTTGCAAAAAAAAAGAAACTAAATGAAATAAAAACAAATGATGTGAAAATATTTATGACCAGAATTGTTATATTATATATAACTGTTACTCTGTGAATAAAAAAAATTAAAGTAATTAAATAATAGTTAGATAGTTTGATACCTGTCTCATATCCATAAAATCAGAGATGGGGTCCTCATAAGTGGCTGCATTCTCGCTGTAGTGCTCCAGGATGAAGTCTTTGAAAGGCTCTCTGAAGTCGATCTCTTTGGTTTCCTTCAAGCCAAGTGGTATCATTGGCATGACGCATTCTTTGCTGTGAAAATAATTATATTTAATTATAGGTGCATTTTCGAATTTTGACTTACAATACCTGATACAAACATCCAACAATCATGTCCAGCCACTGACCTGTATAAATACCACTGGACAGGCTGTTCCATATGTTTGAGAGGAATTTTTTTGTGCCTATTTGTAGCGCCACTCGCGAGCGTTCAGAGAACTAATTTTGACGTATAATACAAATAGCTGCGAAGGAACGTACAATACTCTGAAATATTTTTGCATTTTGAATTAATTTCGGTCGTATTCCGTGTTATGTATAATTCTGGAATCAAAGTTCGTATCGGAGCTTTGACATGGGGAAAAGAAGTGATAAGAATCTCTCAGACCATATTTTAAATCATATATCAACTTAGCCTACTTAATAAATAATACTATAAACTATAGTATTAAACTAAAGTTACATGTTTCGGTCTGAAGAGCGCCGTAGCTAGTGAAATTACTGGGTAAATGAGACTTCACATCTTATGAATCAAGGTGACGAGAGCAGTTGTAGTGCCGCTCACAATTTTTAGGTTTTTGTATAATCCTGAGCGGCACTGCATTATAATGGGCAGGGCGTATTAATTACCATCAGCTGAACGTCCTGCTCGTCTCTTCCTTTATTTTCATAAAAAGAAATAGTAAGCTGTCTTTGTCAATGAACCTTAAAAATTATATTTCTTGATTTTGTGCGCAGTGAGTCCTAGTATACTCTGGTATTTTATTGTAAAATTGAATACCAAGACCTATGAATGAGCCCTTAACCCTAGCTAATCTATTATACGGCACAGTTATAACAATTTACAAGCATCCTTAGATCCTGATAACCCGTAGCATCCTATAATACAGTTAATTTGCGCGCGCAAAAAACGCTTCACGTGAGCACAGATAAATAAAAACAAAAATGGCGACCGCAATTACGATTCGAAGTCAACAATTTAAATAATGACAGGAGCTAATGTCAATCGAAGCGTAATTATGGGCCCCCATAAATTATACTCTTATTATAATTTTATTTCTTTATAAGAAACACCGACTTAACTTGGGAATGGTTTGATGAAACAATGTCTTTGTTATTAATAAACGCGAAGTAAAGATATTCCAGGTTTAATACTTATTGTCTTTATCTTGACTTTGTTACTACAGAATTACATAACAGGGAGAAATTATTTTAAATGTGGAGTAACTTTACACTTTATTAATAAGACTTGTATGTAAAAATTCACTCAAATGTAAACAACTTTTTTTAAGTGATTGAGATGTCACTCAACAATTATAATCATTTCAAACAATACAAATTTTATAACTATATTTACAATACTATGACTACATAAAATTAAAAATATCATAACGTGGAAGCGTACCAAGAATACTGGCAGCATTTCCGCGTTGGATAGATAGGCTGATTCGTTGAACGAAATAGCTGCCAGCGCTTGGGTTTCCAGTAGCCTTATTAAGGCGCGAAGATACTACTTTGTACATTCTCCGCGCCTCTAGGCCCCACGGGCCAAGTGTCTCGACACCAAATGGCAAAAGGTTGAAGGACTCACTGAAACCGACATATTTGCGACGTTTGCTGTCTTCGGCAGCCCCAGCACCAACTGACGTAACTTGGACATGAGAAGGAGCCAAAATGTCGACAATTGATTAGATTTGAAAGACCCTTCCTCATGTACCTAATCAGAAGGAAAGAATTATTTAATCGTGTTGGGATTTTTTTAAGATGGGGATAAAACTATTTAACTCGCGACACTGTTACCAAAAACACTTCATTTAAAATTGTACCACTTTGTTTCCAATGGAAGGGGAGAACAAAACACTGCATGGGTCGTTCGATGTTAAGTGATGACCGTCAACCACAGCACCAGAGGAATCACAGGAGCGTTGCCAACCTTTTAGGAAGCCATCCTCGCTTGAAGCTGCCCATATTGTATCCCTGGAAACACTGCGCAAGGAAACTACTTCCACGCTTACTCTACAGCACCTCTTTAAGTCGAAAACGTCCCACATTCTAAAAACTTTGAAAAAATGTTAGAGATAAGGCAGTTAGGATAGCTCACCTGTCGTTTTGGTAGAGTTCCACCGAGGAGTTTAATTCAGCTAGCTGCTCCTTGAGAAGTTGCAGGTTCGAGTTGACGAAGCTGAGCTCCAGAGCGACCGTCTCCCGGAGCTTCCGGTTCGTCGTAGCCTGAAAGTAAGTTCCTCATTTTCATACATACTGTCTTGAACACCAGTGAAACGACATTAAATATTGGGGGTAAGCATATTTATCTGTAATACCAGAAGGCGATGAGTCACCTTCTATCAAGTGAGCTCTGACTCGTCTGTCTATCAATTGCATAAAATATAAAAAAGCCTTAAAACATGCACATACGTAGAGTCTCAATAATCACAAATAAGCTGGGCGGCGGTGATCACTTAACAGCAGGTAACCCGTATACACGTTTTTCCACCTTTTACAAAAAAAAAAAATACTTCTTAAGTCTTCACGGCAGAAGGCGCTACTTTGATAACCTATCTCTCTGTGCAAAAGAAGACTCTTCCAGATCTAACAATTTAATCACAAAAGAAACTAATCATGATAATAATTTTTCGGTACCAGATTATCCGTTACAAAGTAGGCGAGCGGAGGTTCCAGCAGAATCCAAATTTGAATCTGACTCATTTTTTTTACTATTTGTTATAAACGAAGATAAAAATAAATTGATGTACATTGAAAATAAAATTAAAATCAGACGAAGGATTACAATATCTACATATGGCAAAACTAAGATGTGACATCACATTATATTATGACTATCTCTGTCTAATCACAAATATTTAAATGATTATAACTTTTTAATTATTTGATGGATTCAATTGCACCATTTTATTTGAAATTAAATCTAGTTTCAAAAATTTGTTACAAAACATCAATTTTTTGATAAAGGCATACCTACCGAATTCTGAACGGCATCGCGATTGCGCATCATTTTGAGACCAGTCATTTCATAACCCTTGCCAACTTCTAATTGGACACAGAAAAGGCAGGCCATTTCACCGCATCACGGTCGTCTAGTGTTGACATTAGGAATTGCAGATAAATAAATAGCATACCTAATGCAATTATAATGTAAAATTCAGAACATTGTAATTTCACAATCTCAATTAGAAAATAATATTTTTTTTGTAAATCAACATTGCGAGCCGAATTGCCAACGCGATGCCGCTCCACTATAAACAGATCAATTGATTCGCTACAACCCAGTTTGTTTGAGAATCAAGTGAGTTGTTGAGAATCATAGTTTTTTTTTGGAAATGGCGATAAGAGAATATACATATATATCTAAGAGTAAAGCACCGGGTCAGATATCGTAACATACATTTTACATAGTAAAATATTTATCAAATGAAAAATACTAATAATACCGTTAGTAACCATAGCTACAAAAGGTATTACCGAACAAGATAGACTATACACTATATTTAAATAACACTATAACCACTTTTTAATAATGAACAAAGAAATTTGGTATCTTCGCCGTTGTTACATATTTTTTCGCGGGGGTAATACGTAACGGCAGCCAACCAATCATATCTATCTTATTGAAAGAGTATATACAAGGGCCAGAATTAGAACTAATCTCAGAAAAATGGAAGAGTTACTGTTAGTCACTCGATATTACATACTCATTGTTGGACAGAATATCATGATGCATTGATGCCACTTATTAAACAGATCAAGATGCATTGATGCCACTTATTTGTCAGATCATGATGCATTCATGCCACTTATTCATTCATGAAGCTTTGATGCTCACGTATCATGTCCTCGTTCCCTTAGTTATTACCATAGAAATATTATTAATGAACATACCTTGAACAAGTTCTCAGCGCCAGCTCGAAGTCTCAACTCCTTGTTGATTTCCTGGTTGAGTTGACATCGTCGGGTCTGCAGCCTTCCCCGGCATGTCGCTACCCTGGGGTCAGAGCCCTGCAACCAAGAGAAACGACAGTTCATTGACCGCTCACAATACCTACACTAGCGCTGTTTTTAACAATTCTTTTGAATTTTATATTACATTTGTTTTGAACATTTTCTGGGATCTTGTTGTGAATGCATATACATCGCCCCAAAGACTTTCTAGACATAATAAGTTTATGTTTGTTCCTGGTGTTAAAATTATGGTTATCACAGTCTCTAGACAGTTCACTTATGTGCCTGTGTACGTACATAACATTATCTAGAATATATTGAGAGGCAACAGTTAAAATGTTTATTACTTTAAATTTTGCTCTCAATGATTCTTAAGGACCTAGGTTATAAATAGCCCACTTCTCGAGCACAAAGATGGTATTAATATCGGCAGCGTTGCCCCATTGTTATATACCATAGGATATAAAACTATGAACATAATTAAAGTAAACTAGTCGCGCCGTATCTATGTCTGTTAATTTTCTAATCTTGTTAACCGCATTACTGGGCTAATTAAGTCGTCTCCTTCTCTCAAATATGTGCGAATGGAACTATGGCTGGTACATGCGTCAACTCGTAATCGGGTGCTGCTTGTGGTGCCAGGAGGACCTGTTATAGTTAATAATTCATTGTATTTGTTGGATGCGATTACTAATTATGACGGTAATCATGTTAAATCGATGAATTCAAGCTCTAAAGGTTAATGCATCCAATATACGATAATTTATATTTATACAGTTAATTCTTTAAATTTTTTATTACGCTTTTAAATTTAAACATGATTAATTTATTGGATTTTTCATGCGTCGAGTTTCTTGTATGTTCTTCTCAGAAGCTCTACTTTCCGAACAAATAGTATATTCAATAATTCAAATTACCTAAATATTTTTAATGCCAATAATATAATGTTAATTCAAGCCTTATTGAATAGTTTATTTGACTTTGACTTTATGCATCAAAGTGACGAGCGTAAATGCGATGCCTCTCAGAATTTTGGGGTCAATAAAGAAAATTAAGGAGCACTGTATTCTAATAGGCACAGCGTATTACTTATACCTAGGTGAGTATATCTTCTCGTTACATTTTCTTATAAAAAAATTAACTCCCTGTTAGATTGTGTGCTTGTATTCAAACTTCGAAGCAGTTACAAAATATCGTTAAGTGGTCATAATCATTACAAGCTGATTACAAATCCTTGCGCACTGCAGTATGTTCTACTTTCACTGGTCGTTGCAAATGCACCTACATTCGATATTTTTTCATCATTTTCACATATCGGCATAATTCCATATATAACAACTCCAGTAACCGATTAAGCTTACGCGGGGCCCGTAGCAAATTCTTTCAATGAGCCCTTGGTATATATACTGGAAATAGTCAGTTACCGAGTGTCTGACGTGGGCTGTCTCAGTAGGAAAAGTTTTACAAATTATGCTCAGGCAGAGATGAGGCGCAGGACATGCGGGCCCCTTTTGCGCGGGGCCCGTAGCAATTGCTATACTTGCTATATGGCTAATCCGGCACTGAACACCCCCTTATAAAGTGCTTTCGTGTATGTGACAATCGTCCCGAAAGTGCCATTTATTTGGACAATTATGTAGACAGAAGATAGTAGAGATGTAGACAGAACTGGAGCGAAATTACGTTTTTTTTTTGTAAATATAAATATGCATAAGTTGTACGTACAAATATAATATTATGTCTTATGAAAGTTCATTCAAGCGGCCAAGTGCGTGTCGGGCTCGCCCATGAAGGGTTCCGTAGCAGCAAGTAACATTGACTGAAAGGTAAATGCGGTTTACGATTTATGACGTATTAAAAAAACTACTTACTAGATCTCGTTCAAACCAGTGACCCATTTTCGGTGAAAGTTTGCATAGTAATGTACAGCCATATATTTATTTTAGTCTTATCATTCTCTTATTTTAGAAGTTACAGACCCCTCCCCCTGTAACTACACTACTGCAAACTATTTAGTTTAGAAAAAAATTATATTAGAAACCTTAATATCATTTTGCAGACCTTATACACGTTTGGGTTTGATGAAAGCCCCTAATATTGTTTTTTCTATCTTTGTATGAAATCTTAATGCGGTTCATGGAATACATCTACTTACCAAGTTTCAAGAGCATATTTCTTATAGTGTCTGTGACATACGGACGGATAGACAAACAGACAGACATGACGAATCCATAAGGGTTCCAGTTTTGCCATTTAGCTACGGAATGTGTGAAAACGCATTTCCAATGTAAACGAACTAAATTCTATTCAAATCCCGAGGTAACAAACAAACAGACAGAATAACTATGTGTACTTCTTATAGTACCATCTGCCGGGTAGCCATACAAAAAAAAAATCTTACTCTGAATTTACAGTGTAAATATACAACATAATTCACAAAAGCGTACCTAATATCCATTATAATATTATTAGAATGTGAAAAGTAAAAATTGTTTAATTTTCGACAAATTTAAATTTTTGTTGTAACCAGGGTATAAAAACCCTTGAAATAATATAACCGTTTTTATTACTTGTATGACAATAACACAAATATATTAAAATAACGAATATGAAGTTGCAGAGATAAACATTATAAGAAAACTCCTTAATAACATCGTAAAATATATCGTAACAAGATAAATACATTCTACAAGTTAAGCTATTCGGCACACAATAATTACAAATCCACCAGCAAATTATATATTTGGCCTGAATAACATAATGTATGGTGTGCGGACTTATACAGTTGCATACACTTAACGTTACGTTGAGTTACATCATGTTAAATTATGGCGGCGATCAAATTGTTGACAACACTTCGCACATATCAATGAGCAATTACATTGCAACTATTACTTAAGGCGAAGAGTAAGCAGAAAACACGCAAACATGGTGTTTTTAGACAAGTTTTGTGGTGAAAGTATAGTATTTCGAGCTATCAACACTACTTAATCCTGTTACACATATCCTTAAGTCTTATTTGTAGGTTGCTTATGCTTGCTGTTGGTTATAGTTAACAGTGCCGAGCCTTTTTGAACTACCACTTTTCTTCGAAGGTAAACAAGTTTTTTGGCATGGCGTGACGCATTTTTTTGGTACTTCTTTCAGAAAAGTTATTCTAATAGCTTGTATTTTTTTTGTGTAGGTGCATTTATTCAAATTAGTAGTGAATAACGAGGATTGTAAGTATATAAACTGTTTTCCAAGCAATAATTTTGAAAATATTGGCTTTGTTACAAAGATGGCGGGCCGGCAGGCGTGAACTCATATCGCTCAAGGTCGCTGGCATTTAGTGTCGCCTTAAGTAATAACACTGAACTAAACTACAGTAAAATCTGTAGTAATTGCTGATATAATATATAGATAGAGTCTAGTGGGTTATAATGTCGATGAGTCTAAACCATAGCCTACTATTCAAAGAGGATGTTAATCTACGTAATGAGAGGCGGAACTGCCTGAGTAAAAATTGAAATATAGTTTAGTATGAAACGTGCAGTCATTTGACATAAGTTTGAAGCAGTAGTAATTACAGTATTGCGATTGGCCACGAAGTATAATCCGGCTAACTTTGAAAGCGAACAGTTGCTTAAAATGAAGTGGATTTCGTATCTGCGTTTTTTACAAGATTATAGTCGTCTTTTGTAAATTTGTCAATAACTGCACGTTTCATACAATCGAGTGCATCGCTTTTTTTTTAGAGAGTTTCGCTAGGCTGCTACTTTTTAGCCTAATAGTTACGTCAAAGTCAAAATATTTTTATTCATTGAAATCATATTTGATCATTTTGAATTTTAAGGTTTCTTATAATAATAAGACCTACATAATGTAGTTTGTTAAAATAATAAATATAATTGTACTGTAAAAAATTATACTACATACTTTTTTATTAAAACAGAGTAAGAGCAAGTTCATTTCCAAGCATTTTTATCATCTAAGTAATCCGTTATTTTATAGTAAGGTTTTTTATAAAGTTTTCGTTTAATTTAATTTTTAAATTAGTTTACTGTCAGATTAAGCATATCACTTGGGAGTTTGTTATAAAAATGATTTTTCAACTTTATGGAGCCTGGCAGTGGTAACAGCGAGCTTATCTTTATTCCTAGTATTAAACTTATGACTATCCCTATTTTTCTTAAACAAGCTATTAATATTCCTGTGCACATACATCAGATTTTCATAATTATATTGACAAGTGACGGTTATTTTACTTATCTGTTTAAATTTTTCACGGAGTGATTCTTTGGGACTCATATTGTAAATTGCACGAACAGCCCTCTTCTGCAGCACAAAGATGATGCTAATATCTGCAGCACTTCCCCAATGCAGTATACCATAAGACATATTGCTGTGAAAGTAGCTGAAATAGACCAGCCTAGCTGTGGCTACATCTGTATAGAGGCGGATCTTTTTGACTGCATATACTGCAGAACTGAGCTTATTCGATAACGTATCAATGTGAGAGCCCCATTGAAGCTTATTATCGAGGGTTATCCCTAGAAATACAGTGGTGTCTACGACAGCTACTAATTCTTCGTTGTTTATTATAATTTTAGCTTTTACTTGTTTCACATTTGATAGTACAAATCTAATATACTTTGATTTCTTCTCATTAAGTACAAGATTGACCCTCGAGATTGCATTGTTTACATCGTCGAAAACGTTTTGTTGTCGCTCAAGATTAAATAAAAGTTACCATCCGCAAACAACACAACCTCATGATCGTCCCTCACAAAATGGGTTAGATCATTAATGTATACTAAGAATAAAAATGGTCCAAGTATCGAGCCTTGTGGCACACCCAAAGTAACCGCTGACCCTGGGGAACGCTTTTTCAATTTACGTCAACTCTTTGGACTCTATCACTCAAGTAGGAAGAGAGAAAATCTAAGGCAACACCCCTACTACCATAGTGGTGTAGTTTCCTGGTCAATGTGTCATGGTGTACACAGTCAAATGCCCTGGACAAATCACAGACCCCACGCCCAGAGCGTAGTGCGATTCTTCCCAGGCATCAAAAATGTGTGATATGAACTCGACACCAGCGTCCATGGTTGAACTACTTAGGAGTTTTACTAGGGTAAAACCGAACTGTTTACAATGCAATAAATTATGCGTATTAAAGTGCTTTAGCAATTGGTTTAAAGTTATATTTTCGAAAATTTTACTAAATGTTGGTAATACAGAGGCAGGTCTAAAATTATCAGGGTCAGAACAACTACCTGATTTGAAAAGTGGAATTATTTTACTGTGTTTCATTAAATCAAGGAACACACCAAAGTCGATACATTCATTGAAAATTAATGCAAGTTCGGGTGCAATTATATCAATTATTGGTTTTACAGCGGTAATAGAAATGCCCCAGAGGTCTGTTAATTTCTTAACATTAATAAGTTTAAGAGCTTCAATGATATCAATGAATGACGTCAAAATCCGATGAGTAGTTTTTGCGTAAAAGAGTAACAAACATCTACACAGCCTCAGAAACTTTCGGATTTATAATATTAAAGATAGATAGACCGACTCATTTGAAAATTGCAAGGTTGCCACTCTTAATAATAATAATAGATGGCTATGGCCTAACCCTTCTTCAATATTGTGTTGTCTGTGAAATAGCAGAGTCGCTGTGTGGAGAATTAACTTGAATCAGAAAATGATAGGCGTGCAATAATTATAGAATATTTGGAGCGTGTCAGCTAACTGACAGATAATCTGCAGACATCTGTCTCTGAATTATCTTCAATTAAGTATCTTATCTTCAATTAAGTATCTTACACATTAAAAAAGCCATTCTAGTAAATAAATATCTTAAATTTATCTCGAAAATGGCTTTAGCAACACACTAACGCGTAAAGTGAGCCTAATTACATCGTTCTTAGGGCCATAAACCGAACTATAGCACACACGTGCATAATAATATTACACACTAGTGCATAAAAGAATTATCCCTGCAAAGTTAAGTTTTGTTAATAGTTTTGTAGTTTCTGTTGTTCTGTGTCGCTGTAATAGTTCTGTTAGAAAAATAAATACATACTCTTTGAACTTATCTTATAATATGCTTTCATTAATTCTTCATAATTATAATAATAATAATGAGCAACACAACACGTCAATCAATTATACAGAAAAAATTAGTTGTAGTTTATTTATCTATACATATAAATAAAATTGGAGTGTCTGTTTGTAACATTGAAATAACCGTCTTTTTACTACATGTATATGAATATATATACGGTACATACACCAAAATAACATTATTTACAATTTTTGTATGTCTGTCTGTCTGTTTGTTCCGACTAATCTCTGAAATGGCTGTACCGATTTTGACGGTTTTTTTTGGCAGGTAGCTGATGTAATAAGGAGTAACTTAGGCTACGTTTGTTTGAGAAAAATCTTTTAATTTTGGAAATATAAAATAACGTTGCAATGTCCAAGAAACGGTTTAACTCTTAAAAATTTTTAAATGGCAAAACAACGTTTGCCGGGTCAGCTGGTTATTAATAATAATATTAGGATATTATCTAGTGATGATTGTTTAGTACACCGTAACAAAGCGACGATGTGACGTCATCAACGCCAGATCTAGAGTTATTGTAACCGGGTAGTTCACGTTATCAATAGCGAAATTAAAAAAAAAAGAATCATTTGTGTCATAGAACTCTCGATAACATCTTCGATAACATAAATGACTTTAATGCCAGTTATTTTTTTCAAAACATCCTGCAAAAGTAAATCGAAAATACTTAAAAAGCATCAAAAAATTTAATAAAGCAGTTTTTTTAGACTGAAAAAACTGCTTTAGAGATCCTTTTCAGAAAAATTAAAATAGATATTTTATTTTATATTTAATGATATCTGATACTAATGTAAGAACATCATTGTAAGCGGGTTATATTAATAAATTCATTTGAAGTGTACATTACAGTTGGTATGTCTACACAGGGTCATTGCAACCCACTGTAATTAAGTGGTCATTTTCTTGAAAGTGGCATAATTATTGCATACCGGTGAGGCGTAAAAATCATGTTGTGAGAAATTAATGTATTCATTCTGATAACATCGAAATTTGAGCTGTTTTTAACCGACTACAAAAAAGTGGACGATCTCAATTTACTTTTCTTGTGAATAATATTATGTTACCCCACTTTTATCATATAAATCTCTAAATAGACTGTGACAGCTGTGAAAACGTCAAAAAAAAATGGGGTTGAAAGACAACACTCGATTATATTTTTTATGTAAAATATTTTTTTTTGCAAAGCGGCCATCTTGGATTCACCATTTTGGTAAAAAATCGCTTATCCTGAAGACTCTGGTAAAAAAAATGGGCAAAGTTTCAAAAGATTCCGTTACATAGAAAAAGACATACATATAGTATTTATGTGGTTTGGTGGGTATATGTATGGAGGGTAGAAGGCAAGGAGAATCGTTGAAAAAGAGTCCAGCTTATGTTGTAAATAACAGTTCAAAAAGCTTCCACAATGGCGCTGGTGTAGACACAGGCTATGGTATAAAGTAAGTATGAATGTAGCAATTTTAAACAAATTGAAGTATGCCGAGTTAAATAATTTAATATTATTGTCGACTACAGTAGTTAATTGTTGAAAATTTCAACAATTTACGTAGTACATGTGAATAAATGTTATGTAGCAAATAAAACCTTAAAGAATTATTACAGGGAAAAGTGCACCTAGAATGATTTTATATTCGGCGGCTTCATTCAAGCTTTTTTATTCTTTTTCATATACACAGATGATTCTTCTTAATACCAAGCTAATAAAAGTGGGACACACTGTTTAAATTCTTGTAGTTTCATCATTCCCTGCTAAGTGTACAAAGTTCGAATTCAGTCCGACATTTTAAAGCGGGTGAAAATCGTATTCAAAGATTCCGTTACATAGATAGATATATCAAATTCAAATATTTATATTCAAAATAGGATGTGACATCACTTATTGAAAGTCATAAACTACCACCCATTCCAAAAAGAATACCTCAGACCTGAGAAGAATGGGTACAACAAACTCAGTGGATTTTTTTTCCATCAAAAAATATGTTCACAAAGTAAATTAAATTAAACTTATTATTTAATAGCCTGAGGGCGGTCGCTCCATTCCCAATCTGTGGAATCATTAGGAAAGTCATTTCTGTTATAGTAACCTTTACTACATAAACGTTTTTTAACAATTCTTGTTTTGAACATTTTCTGGGATCTTGTTGTAAAAGCATATACATCGCCCCACAAAAGACTTACTAACTCGACTTAGCCGAGTAATAGGCAAAACAAGGTTGTTTGTTCCTCGTGTTAACATTATTATTGTCACAATTTCTAGCAAATTCCTCAATATGCTTATGAACATATATAACATTATCATGAATATATTGAGAAGCAACAGACAAAATGTTTATTTCTTTAAATTTTTCTCATAATGATTCTTTAGGACCTAGGTTATAAATCTCAAGCTAATATAAAGTGTTTTAAGATAAAGACCGTACTTCTTCGTTGGATGAAAATACAAACTTGGATCTATTCAATGCGCCAATGGCCATTATAACATCTATCAATTTGACATTGACAGAATCAAAGTGTAAAAGTTTTATTTTAATGCGAGCGCATTACACAATGACAACGGCACACGATCATTATGCCCATTTATTTTAAATGTTGCCAGCGGGCATTTAAGACTCAAGAGGCAATTTTCATGTTTTTACTCTTGCTGGCCATGATAAGAATTTGTGTAATGCTTATTGCATGACTTACAAACTAAGGTTAGTAAATAAATGTGTAATTTATAACATTTATTATAATTACACGATCTCAGTTGTGAAACATATTCGTAGTAACGTAACTAAAAGTGGTAAAATAATCGCATACAGTGTCATGAACTAATTACTACGCTTATTGCCAATCCGATATTAAATACCAGACACACACGATTTATATTCGATGCATTGGAGGAAAAGAGTGGCCATAAGTTATTCGATTGTATCATGTTAAGGCCGCTATCCCCAGAAATCGCCAGAATACGCTTTTCTTGAAACCATTTCTTGACGGTTTATATAAAGCTTATATTTAAAAAAAAAAAGATGTGGTGTCGTGGGACACCAGGTAGGAACGAAGTTCCTTCGGCTAATGTAGAATCGACATAATTTGTGAAAAAAAATCGTGTTCAATTTTATGTAGGTTTTCTTGATTTTTCTCTTAAAATTTGCAGATTAGTTTTTATTTAAATACAGGAAAGTATTTAGGAAATTCAGTTTTTTTTGCAAATAATAAATTACGTAAAATAAAAAAAAAACGTAATCCAAAATATCAATTAAAATAACAAAATATGTCTCTTTATTTTTGTTTGACAACATAAAATTACATAGAAATAGAAATAATTACAAAACTTGTGTATACGACTGTCGCGCCTGCGCACGTCTCATGTAACGGTTTTATACCACGTACTTTTTCTTACGGTTTTACTATCACATTTTTTTCAGTTCGGTCCCGCAGCAAAATTTCTACCTCCTCCAAGCCTGCCATAAGGAACTTCGTTCCAAATATAATTTTATGTGTACAGAATATGTGAAGAAAATTTTTTCATTACATCGTATTTTTTATAGATAGTGAGAAAAAAATCACCAAAATTCCTCTCACTATTACAGTTGGAGCCATGCTAATCACTCGATCTAGATAAAAATTCTACGAAAATTTATTAATTCTACACCAATACTATTTAACATGACATAGTTTCGTTAGTTTTGTAATGAAAATTCTAATTCCTAGCTCCGCTCGATTCCTAAAAGCCGTTGGGGCGGTCCCCAGCCTTAAACAGATCCGGTTACTGAGCCTAACGCATGGACCAGCCAACACTCCGTTACCCATACTTTAGGGATATAAATTCTGAAAGCTTCATAAGAATTTAATTTTAAGTTATTGTGGACATAATACTATCGAAATTCAATATGACGAGGGAAGCGATGACTAGTCCATGATCCTCTCATCGACAACTCAGCCTCACATAATCATAAATTGCTCGCAACCTTAATAATTTATTCTATTATTTAAATTATGATTGTTGTTTTCAAATAAAAAATATCTTACATTTTTTTTATCATAATAAGGGACGAGACGTGCAGGACGTTCAGCTGATGGTCATTGATACGCCCTGCCCATTACAATGCAGTGTCGCTCAGGATTCTTGAAAAACTCAAAAATTTTGAGCGGCACTACAATTGCGCTCGTCACCTAGAGACATAAGATGTTAAGTCTCGTGCCCAGTAATTTCACTAGCTACGGCGCCCTTCAAACCGAAACAGTAATTCTTACACATTGTCTCACGGCAGAAATAGGCGCCGTTGTGGTACCCATAATCTAGCCGGCATCCTGTGCAAAGGAGCCTCCCACTGGTATCTTTCATATAAAAAGAACTCTGACTTTGTTTTACTTGAAATTAGTCCTTTTGTATTTAATACTTGTGCTAAAATACAAAACAAAATAATGTTAGTCCATCTTTACTAAAAAATAGTTCCATTTTTAAATAAACAGACAAAACCGTTAGGCGCCAAACATGGCGGACTCGGCTTCCGTTAATTTGCAGATAGTACTATTTAACAAGTTCGGTTCTCATACATTGTTCAACATTCGTGTTCTAGCGCTGTTCTAAATCTTTGTAACCAGCCAAGTATTTATATAACAAGAAATAGTTGCAATGTCATTGTTAACAATGAAAGTGTTAATACGTATTCAGTCGTTTCATTGTTTTTTTTTTTATGGGAGATAAACAACGGGTCATGTCAAGGCAATTGATTACCACCAGAGGAATTGTAGAAGTCTGTGTAACTACTTTTTTAGGTAAGTAATTTAGCAAGGAGGTCTTATTCGTACATAAGATCTCATTGTTTACACTGTTGGTCGTAAAGTTAAAGAATAATATTATAGTGTAATTGAAATGATTTGTAAAACCATAGACCATATATACAGCTAGATAGATTATGACAGCTGTGAAAATGTCGAAAAAAGTTTAGAACTTACCTCTATTTTGGGCAATTCACACACACTAACACAAAGTGTCATACAAACAGCTAGTATAATACGTTGCTTATCACGCACACTAAACTAATATAAAACTTACACTGTACAGGGTAAATAATTTTTATTGCGGCCTAGTGCGGTTAGTGTCGAAGACCGGATATAAAAAAATATTTATTTACTTTGTATATCTGTATTTGGACCGACGACCCGTATACTACTAAGCTAGAGGTCCCGGGTTCGAATCCCGGTAGGTGCAAGCATTTATATGATGAATATGGATGTTTGTTTCCGAGTCATGGATGTTTAAATGTATTTATGTATGTTTATATGAATTTATGTATGTTTAAGTAAGTATATTGTATTAAATATATCATTGTCTTGTAACCCATAACACAGGCTATAATGCTTAACTTAGGGCAAGATAATTTGTGTGTAAAGTTTGTCAATATTATAGAATTATTTGGATCATAAGATAACACTATCCTACGAAATTTCACCTAATTTGGACCACTAGATTTGGAGTAAATTGGCTGCGCCAGACGGCCGGACAAACACTAGTGGGAGGCACTGGATGCCGGCTAGATTATGGCTACCACAACGGCGCCTATTTCTGCCGTGAAGCAGTAATGTATAAGAATTACTGTGTTTCGGTCTGAAGGGTGCCGTAGCTAGTGAAATTACTGGGCAAATGAGACTTAACATCTTATGTGTGAAGGTGACGAGCGCAATTGTAGTGAACCTCGGTATTTTTGATGTTTTTCAAGAATCCTGAGCAGCACTGGATTGAACCATAATTTTACCAAATTACCATCAGCTGAACGTCCTGCTCGTCTCGTCCCTTATTTTCATAAAAAAAGATACACGATCTTTTTGCCTTATTTTCATAAAAAAAGATACACGATCTTTTTTTATGAAAATAAGGCACGAGTTATTCTCTAAAATTAAGCGTTTCTTTTTTTTCTTTTACTGTACGGAACCCAAAAAAGGGTTTATAGATGAGCCAGGCAGCACAACGATGATTGTTCTCGTGTTAGTTCGAATTCGACAGAAACTTATATCGCTGAGGAAATAGTAAATATTGAGTGAATTTTAAAAGAAAGTTTACCACTATTTGATATGCACCCAAAGCAATTTCACCTTTAGAAAACTATTAGATCGAATGCGAAACCCGTACTATGGTTCACAATGAATAATTTATGTCGAACACATCACGAACCAATCACGAACCCATCACGATCCCAGATTACATAACGTCTATTGTATTTAATTATTGCCATTTGTGTTGTGAATATTATGCGTTATTATGTAAAGGATGCTGTTAGTATGCAAAGGAGATTGCTCAGAAATGTATGGACTTCCGCCTAGACTTGCATCAAATTCAAAGTTCTTTTAGATGATGTGTAAACATCTACCCCCTTATTCGTAATGGTCCGCTAACTTTAAACAGCCGCTTAGGAGTGTTTTTTCTCATTCTGACTTAGGTCAATAGAAGAAGACAGAGTGAGAATTAGCAATGCTTTAAGTTAGCAGACTATTATGAATAAGGGGGTTATTGATTACCCCCCAGTTATCATTTTTGAAATCAGAATTTGATGAAGTTATACTTCTTTGGATGGCGTATGGAAAATAAACCAAATTTTAACAAATAGTTAACATCAAAGATATTATAAACACTCAGCATTTAAGATATTATAAACAAGTATACAAAATTAATCATTTTTTTTTATTTATACATAAAATTTGTTAATATACCAGAAATAAAACAAAACGATAAAAAAATATTTTTTAAATAATAATATAATAATTTTTAATTAACGATGTAAATAAATTATACATACCGACAATTAACCTCAAATCTATAAATGCACTCAAAACAGTTTATTCAAATCAGTTTTATCACTAATATTCAATATATATTGATATACTAATAAATTGTTAGTAAATACTATCACCGTCGTATATGAAATTGATTTAATAAAAACACCAAAATAATATTTATTTATTCACATTGTTTAATTGTACTGTTACGAAACACGTGTTCTAAATATAAAAATACTAGAATATACAACTTGAACATAGTTTCGCATCGTAAAAATTCTCTTCCATCATTTTTCTCCATCACGCCAAAAGAAGTATAACTTCAAAAAAGCATTTTAATTTGTGGCAATAAGGCCTTAGATACTATTATGTAGGTTACAAAATGATGAAAGAATCTGTATAACAAAAATATGAGGTTTAATTACTTTTAAATTAATTATTAAATAAAGGAGTTCCCTTTACCTTCTTTTTTTATATATATAAGAGGGTGTAAACAGGCAAGAGGCTCACGGGATGGGGAGTGGTAAGGCAACCGCCCATGGACATCCGCAACAACAGGTGTCAAGAGATGCGTTGCCGGCCTTTAATTTGGGAGTATGCTCACTCCTTGAAGGTCCCTAAGTCGTATCGGTTCAGGAAAACAGCAGCTGGTAACTGATTCCACAAAATGGCTGTGCGAGGCAATAATCTTACAAAACGCGTGGTTGTGGAATGCCAGACGTCAACGTGATGCGGGAAAATTCGTTCTCTTATTGTGTTAAGAATACTATTATTTTCCCTTTAACGATGAACTCTAATCTGTCTTCTATCTTATTATTTATACATTGTAGCACCTTTTTTAATCATTAACTAAACGCCAGTCCAGCTATCTCGTTAACTGATCAAATTGGTCGCAGTAAAACAGAGCTGCTCTTACTATAATTGCAAATATTACCTATTTCCACGATAGATACGATTATAAACGTAGGGAACTGTTTAAAATCGGCCAAGTGGCTCTTGCCTATTCACACAATATATTATATACATATCTTATATATAAAATTCTCGTGTCACAATGTTAGTTACCTTACTCCTCCAAAACGGCTTTACTGATTTTTACCAAATTTTATATGCATATGCAGTAGGTCTGAGAATCGGCTACTATCTATTTTTCATTCCCCTACATTTTAAGTTAGTACGATATATTTGGTAGGTTTGAGAATCAATTGCATCAAAATTTTAATAATTGATTTTTTTTAATATGTTATATGGCAATAGGACGTTTGCTGGGTCAGCTAGTAATAATATAAATACTCCTTTTTGGAATATTATAAAGATGATTTTATCAAATTTTAAAGTACCTTCAGTTGTTTATAACAAAATCTTGTGCATTTCACAAACTTATCGTCGGTAGACTTAAAAAATCGTAGCTATTTATATCGAAGTTTTCGCGCTAAAACGAAATACGCAACGCCTTTAATATTCTCCAAGCTACACACAGCTTGTAGCGGAAATGAGACACTCACCAATAACTATAGTTAGATAAACCATTGAAGCATGTACATTTATCATATTACTTGATTAAACGTTTTAATGATCGAGTTCTGGGTATAAACGAGAACTAATAGTAGGGTCCGGCATCCGTTATGTTGCCCTAGCGGTAGCAGGTTCGATACCCTGTAGGGGCAACTCGACTGGAACATTAATTATCATTGGCGATTTATAACTCAACTGTGTCTTCTTCTATTTCCGTATTACTGTATATTTCTTTAATAGATTGGAATCTGCGTGTCTACGGTTCTGTAAATTATTTGATTGTGGGGAAGGGATATATACCTATACCATAGTATAGGGTTTCGCAACCAAGGTAGGCCTAAGGCTCGGCTATCCGACTGACTGTCTAACTGCGGGCTGTATCTTATAAACTTAAGTCCTCATAAATTCATTTAACTAGAGGTCCCGGGTTCGAACCCCGTTAGGTGCAATCATTTATATAATGAATATGGATGTTTGTTTTCCGAGTCATTTAAATGTTTTATAAAAAATGGCTCTGTCGTAAATCCTATTACTCCACTGCTGAATATCTAAATGATCGGATTCGGTTCAGATTATGATCTCTTTATAGCGATAGAAATGACTGTACAATATCGTATATTTTTATTGAAAAGAGCGCATAAAAAAGAATGCTGAGGGAGTTTCTTGCGCCGCATCTTCTCTCTCAGAGCGCCATTTGTTTCCGAAGCGGTAGTAGTATATAGTAGATATTAGAAATGACATCAAAAATAATTCTAAAGGAATCAATTTTGAGAAAATAAATGCCTTTTATGCCTTTATGGATGATATGTATGTTTAAGTAAGTATATTGTATTAAAAATATCGTTGTCTTACCACGCACCCATAGTAGAGGCTATGCCTAGTTTGGGGTAAGATAATTTGTGTAAGAGTGTGTCAATATTATATTATTTAAAAACTAATCTCATAGACTTAATAGTGCGATGTTCCCGGGACAATACGACATAGATAACTTCAAAACAAGCGCGTACACGTGCCTTAAAGGCCGGTAACGCTTCTGTGATTCCTCTGCTGTTTGCAAAATAATGTGAGCGGCGGTGATCACTTAACACCAGGTGACCCGTACCATCGTTTGTCCTCTTTTTCCATAAAAAAAATAGTAATACAGGTCTATCATGTGTGTTTGTCTGTAACCATATCAAAATTCATAGACGTAGCTATTGGACAGCGTAACGGTAACATGCTGGGTTAAGAGCGTCGGAGGCGTTAATTTGATTTAAATATTTTTATTTAAAATTGGATTTAAATCACTTATAGTGCGTCATACCCTACCCACCCATTCGAATATGTATGCCTCAACAATTTGTTATGTTTCAAAGTGATAGCCCTCGCTTTTGTTTATTATTATATTAAACTAGTGGACCCAACAGACGTTGTCCTGTACACACGTCTTAAATTTTAAAAATCGGTCCAGCCGTTAGGAGGAGTTCACTAACATACACATGAGCAGGAGAATTATATTATATGGACGGAATTGAGAATCTAAACCAATCTCAAATTCATGAAACAAACAAAAAAATCATCATAATCGGTCCAGCCGTTTAGGAGGTAGTTTAATTGTGAATCTAAACCATTCTCGAATCCACCTGAAGGCACACACCAATCTGAAAATCACTGGAACACGCAAAAATATCATCAAAATCAGCCCAGCCGTTTAGGAGGTAGTTCAATTGTGAATCTAAACCATCCTCGGATCCCCTTGAACTCACACAAAAAATTTCATCAAAATCGGTCCAGCCGTCTAGGAGGAGTTCAGTGACATACACACGCACACAAGAAATATATATATAAAGATTATATTAAAAGTTTATTTTTGTATGTATTGATGAAGACCACAACCTGAGAGATGAACAAAGTATATAATATTTGTGTGATAAATGTATGCCTCAGAACAGAGAAGAAACTCAGAGGGCTTCTTGTTTTTTAATAGAATTTCATCACTATATAATTTCAGCTGTAAATTTCGTACAGTGAAATTAATTATTAAATAGCCTGAAGGCGGTCGCTCCATTCTCAATAACCTACATAAACATTTATTGAGAATTCTTTTGAATTACGTAATAAATATATTTGTTTTGTATATTTTCTTGAATCATGTTGTGAAAGCATAATATGTACATCATTAAATTAAGAAATTATTTATTAATCTTCATAAGGCAACTTGACAACCTGTATAGCCGAGTGGTATACGATCCTACCTACTAAGCTCCTCTAGCTCCTCTAGCTCCCGGGTTCGAATTCCGGTAGGTGCAAGCATTTTTATGATGAATATATATGTTTGTTTCCGAGTCATGGATGTTTAAATTTATTTGTGTATGTTTATGTGAATACTAGCTGACCCGGCAAACGTTGTTTTGCCATATAAAGTATAATTCACGCGATAGTTTTATAAGTAATAAAATATGGCCTATATTATAGCCTGTACATCATTTTGTTCTAATGTCAATAGTTTTTGCAGCGCACGCAAAAATAGGTTTTCGATTTTACACCTTGTGTTACAAAATAGCAATTTTATTACGGATCCCTAATTTTGAAAAAAAAAACATAGCCTATAGCCTTCCTCGATAAATGGACTACCCAACACTGAAAGAATCATTCAAATCGGACCAGTAGTACCAGAGATTAGCGCGTTCAAACAAACAAACAAACACTGCAGCTTTATAATATTAGTATAGATATGTATGTTTAAGTTAGTATATTGTATTAAATATATCATTGTCTTGTAACCGATAACACAGGCTATATATGCTTAACTTGGGGCAAGATAATTTGTGTAAAAAGTGTGTCAATATATAAGGGCGAGACCATATCATGCAATGTCCACATATTTTACTCAAATGAAATTTTTATATTAAATCCAAGTCGTGAGGTAAACTCAAGTCAATTTCTTAAAATGTAACTAATATTATATATTTGTTATTTACTTAACATGAAGCGGCAACTAATGTGTTGAACAACAGAGGAACAATAGAAACTAACGTACGACGTTCAGCTGACGGTAATTGATACGCTCTGCCCATTTCAATACAGTGCCGCTCAGGATTCTTAAAAAAACCCAAAAATTCTGAGCGGCACTAAAATTGCGCTCGTCTCCTTGAGACATAAGATGGTAAGTCTTTTTGCCCAGTAATTTCACCAGCTACGGCGCTCTTCAGACCGAAACACAAAAATGCTTACACACTACAGCTTCTTCATGGCAGAAATAGGCGCCGTTGTGGTACCCATAATCTAGCCGGCATCCTTGGCTTGGAGGCTCCCCTCCCACTGGTATTAGATTTAAATACTTACCCCCTTATTCATAATAGTCTAACTTAAAGCATTGCTAATTCTCACTCTGTCTTCTTCTATTGACCTAAGTCAGAATGAGAAAAAACACTCCTAAGCGGCTGCTTAAAGTTAGCGGACCATTATGAATTAGTAGGTAAGATTTAATGTTATTAATTGTATAATTTATATATCTTGTACTATTTAGAATAGAATAAGAATTTTGCAGTCGTATTATTTAATCGTATGTTTTTTTTGTATTATTAGCCCTTTCATTCACGTCTCGATACAAACAGATATATTTCTCGATGTTCTGACAGTTATCCGATTAATCGTTAGTAACACGCACTCGATTCGAAATCGATGTTTCGTAACAATTGCACATAATCGATTATATTCGCTACGTATACTAATCACTGGACTGATTTGTTCAGTCATTGATTTAAATTCTTGTACATTCTCTACATACTTTATTACGATAGCGATTTTTTTTATTTTATAATAAACACTTAAATTGTTATAACTGGCTTTAGAGTGAAAATAATCGTGAAAATTACGAATTCTAATGCTATATTCTAACTAATACGTCTAGAAAGAGCATCTTTCTGTTAGTCAAGAAAATAGTGAAATATACTGGGCAAATGAAACTTTTTATGTCTGAAGGTGACGAGCGCAATTATAGTGCCGCTCCGAATTTTTGGGATTTTCAAGAATCCTAAACGGCACTGCATTGAAATGAGCAGGGCGTATCAATTACCATCACCTGAACGTCTTGATCATCTAGTCCCTTATTTTCATAAAGAATGTCATCGCATGACAACAGACCAGGTTTATTACAATGGTGTGCGTGACAAGCTACGTCTTACACTCGCGAAACGCATGTCGCTTTGTTTTAGTGTGCGTGTGTTGCTGAAAATAGAGGTTAACAGTTCACCGCTATTTCAACTATTCACAGCTGTCACATGACGTACAAATTATCTAAAAATATAATAATGTAGTAGAGACAATGCCTGAACACAGATTGGGACTTAATAAAAGTTTATACAGTTAAATAACATGTTAATTATTATTATAATATGCACAATAATTATACTATTTGCAAATACATTGCAACTATAACATAATTGTAACATTTCGTGCATATACCAATATTCAAATCTGAATTAAAACCAGCAATGAATATAAAACAATCTCTACTGACCTCAATAAAACATTACAACACACTAACAATAGTTAAAACTGTATGAAATTCTTAAATGCTTGCAATTATTATATACATAAATTTGTTGTTTCAAAGGTCAGTTAGTATCGTTGGTTCTCTACCAAAATTTTATTTATTTTTACTTTTATACTAATACTAGCTGACCCAGCAAACGTTGTATTGCCGATATTAAAATCACGATACAAAAGTAACTGTTGATCGTAGATGGGTGAAAATTTGAAGTTGTATGTATTTTTTAATGCTGACCTATAATCAAACAAATTTAAAAAAAAATGTTAAAAAAATTTCGTGTGGACCACCCTTAACATTTAGGGGGATGAAAAATAGATGTTGTCCGATTCTCAGACCTACCCAATATGCACTCAAAACTTATGAGAGTCGGTCAAGCCGAGTTCAATGTTTAACACCATGACACGAGAATTTTATATATTAGATTATAAAGAGGAAAGATTTGATTGTTTGTTTGTGTGTATTGAAAAGGCTCCGCAACTATTGAACCGATTTGAATAATTCTTTCATTGTTGGGAAGCTACATAATCCCCGGTTGATATAGGGTACATTACATTTTAAAAAAAATTAGGGATCCCTACTAAAAATCCAGTAATGTAACCCAAGATGTAAAAATATGTACGCGAATGACGCCGCGCGGTATCAGCTAGTTTTATATATAAAATTCTCGTGTCCCGGTGTTTCTTACCAAACTTCTCCGAAAGGGCTAACCGATTTGTTTGAACATTTGTGTGCATATTGGGTAGGTCTGAGAATCGTACAACATCTATTTTTCATACCCCTAAATGATCACCAACCTCTAAAATATTTCTTATTTTTTTATTATGATTCAACATTAAAAAATACATACAACTTCAAATTTTATCTCCTATTTTTGTATCTCGATTTTAATATTATTCTATTCCATCCACAGATACGCAATAGAGTTGCAAGATGGCAGTCGAATATAATGATTATTGTAGTACGATAAATTTTATCTACGATATATTTGGTAGGTCTGTGAATCAGTCGTCATCTATTTTATATACCCCAAAAATTTTAATCATTTGAATTTTTTATTATTATTTTATAAGGCAATACAAAGTTTGATGGATGAGGTAGTACTACTCTATAAATCTGCAGCACGAAACTGTGATTATTAGTGTCAATACTCGAAACAAACATAAACTCGCAATTCCATCTACTAGGCTCCGTAAAATTGCTAAATCTTTTAAAGTGGATTGTATTAAACTTTATAATAAACTCCCAAATGAAATTAAAATACTACCTATTAAAAAATTTAAATGTATTGTAAAAAATAAATTAATATCTAAGGCCTATTATAATGTGAAAGATTATTTGAATGATAAAGATAGTTGGAATTAATGTTTCTAAATTTTGTTAATGAATATTGTTATACTCATTTGAATGCTGTTGTAACTTTTGTACTTCATCCTGACTTGCACTAGATAACTTATAAAGTTTTACAGTGAATAAAGATTTTTTGACTTTGACTTTTACTTACCTATTGATTAATTTTTATAATCTCCCATTTAATTATAAAACGTGTACAGTTTATGGTCCGTAAGTTTAAAGAAAAACGTCTCAAGTACTTTCCCTTGCTGGCGTATATATGAGTGTGAATTGCTTTTCGTGTTCTTATAGCCAAAACACATGATCGGATTTGGTGCGACCGAACCATCGGACGCGGTTTGGTAGCGGACCATCATTACATATTTAAAAAGAAAGCCTCAAAGATTTTCATGCTGTTTTCACCAATAGATCACGTGGATTTCGAACAAGGTTTTAATATAATTTGTTAAGTTTTTTATTAATTTTTGTAATCATTAACGATATTTGTTGGTGTCGGAAAAAAAGCCGTCTTTCAACGAAAACGCTGTCTAAATCTTTTGAGATATAACTAAATTATGTATGGTGGAATTGTGTATCTTATCTACAGAAGAGTCGGCGACGGTATATGTCTATCTTTTTTTTAATAACAATAAGGGACAAGACGAGCAGGACATTCAGCTGATGGCAATTGATTAGCCCAGCCCATTACAATGCAGTGCTGCTCAGGATTATTGAAAAACCCAATAATACTGAGCGACACTATAATTATTGCGCTCGTCACCTTGAGACATAAGATGTTAAGTCTCATTTGCCCAGTAACTTTACTAGCTAGGGCGCGACTGAAACACAATAATGCTTACTCATTACTGCTTTACGACACGAATAGGCGCCGTTGTGGTACCCATAATCTAGCCGGCACCCTGTGCAAAGGAGCCTCCCATTGGTAAACCCACAAATAGGATATTTATCCTTATCATTTTCAATTGATACAACAGCGTCTGTCGGGTCAGCTAGTATTTGGCATGTCGCATTGCGTTGCTTTTATACTTTGCGCAAACAACTTCTATGCGCATATTCCTGGAAACTTGATTTCTGTTTTGCTGAACAGTGAAGTGTTTTTCGAGATAAGGGTATAAATAACATTCGTTGCGGCTTCGTACACGCAGTTTATTATCGAATCCTATCTACTGTATATCTATCTATCCTATATATCTGCTTATTGCTGTTATGTTTAGGCAATCGTATTGGCAACGGGGTGCTCATTGTTGGGCAGCACCCGCCCTACTAGTGACAGCATTGGAGGCCACCTCAGACTCAAGCGGTGCAATCCTGTTAGCAATCTCGGGAGATGGTGCCGAAACAGTACGAATAATTCTATACAAACTATAGCTGTATGTATGTCTTCTCATCACGGTGGAGATCTTCATCTTTCATCGCATATTCATATTTCATCGCAAAATTCTTCGAATAGGTACATATCACCTCTTTCTGAAGAAATCAAAATAGAAATGGAAACGACAACTATGTCCGACACGATGTAAATAATAAATGTAATATATAAAATTCTCGTGTCATGGTGTTAAACCTTGAACTCCTCCGAAACAGCTTGACCAATTCTCATAAAATTTTGACTGCATATTGGGTAGGTCTGAGAATTGGACAACATCTATTTTTCATCCCCCTAAATGTTAAGGGTGGTCCACACGATTTTTTTTAATTATATGACTTTTTTTAAATTTGTTTGATTATGAGTCAGCATTATAAAATACATACAACTTCAAATTTTCACCCATCTACGATCAACAGTTACTTTTGTATCGCGATTTTAATATCGGCAATACAACGTTTGCTGGGTCAGCTAGTAATGACTAAATCTACAGCATGCCCAAATTATTCCGGTCGTACCAAATCCGACCATGTGTTTGGGCTATTATACTTTGCGCAAACAACTCCTATGGAAATTCGATTTCTGCTTTGCTGTACAGAGAAGTGTTATTCGAGTTAGAGATACAATAGCATTGGTTGCGGCTTCATACACGCAATTCATTATCGAATCCAATCTACAACATGCCCAATTAATAAGAAATGGTGTAAATAATTATCATACTCACGGACAACGGCAACAAAGAGATGTTCCGTTTTTATCTTATATTAACATGCCGAGATAGATTTATGTGTTTAGACTACGGCCGGACTATCGGACGGGATTTGTTCGTCATTCACCTCGCAAAGTTTCGTCCTAATTTCGTCGAAAATTCTTTTTTCGCCCTAGATTTTATTCCTATTTCGTCTTGAATATAAGAATAATGAAAAATTTTATATTATATTCTTGTTGTTTCCCACACAACCTGAGACAGCTGTGCCACAATCTGCAGGAACATATCCTGTAATAGGTTTATGAACTCTTTTCATGCCATCGTTTGGTCTCAGGTAAGCTATTGCTCTTATATATATTTTAGAATATTGTTGTAATTTATATTTTTTTCTGGCTGCACTAAAATAACATTTTATGAAATGACCCGAAAAAGAAATAAAAATAAACGTGGGACGAAACAGGAATGTGGGACGAAAACACGAGGCGAAACAGGAACAAATCTCGGATGGTCCGGTGGGCGCCTCGCACCAATGTTAAATTGGTCCGGCGTTGTACTCGGTACGGTCCAAACGTTAATAAAAATAATTTTATGCGATACTAATAACTCCTAAACTATTCGACCGATCTCAATGAAATCTTTTGTAATAGATTCGTTGAAGCTCAAGGAAGGTTTACATGTATAATTTATATGGCAAAACAACGTTTGCCAGGTCAGCTAGTTATACAACACGATCTAAGTGGAAGCTTAAGTGGAAAATTATAATTCTGTATATATTATATTATTTTGGTTAATATTGCTGCGACTGATCGCGCTCCTTTAGTCGACTTGAGCCGACGCGTTACCGGCAGGAGCGTTACATAACCTAACGGTACGGTCCAGTCTCAATCAATACACACAAAATAATAAAGAAGTTTTCTCCTCGAAAAGCTTCCTACCAATCTTACACTGTAGATAAATAAAGGTATTATCTGCATATAGTATTAATATTTGTACCTAATAATATTTAAGAAGTATAATTTAACTTTAAACTAGGGCGGGGCAAGATCAAATAGCTGTAATGAACCACGGACTAGTAAAAAAATAAGGAGTCCGTGTCACGTTACATAACAGTGTAGCACCAAAACAAGCTGATTAACGTGTAAATACGTAGCCCCGCGCACACACACTACTACAGGCCGATAGGCGGCCATTATGAGAATTGTCATCGTCTGTGACAGATCAGTTTGTGTCTCAATAAAATATTTTAAAAATGCCGTCGTGCGTTGTGAAAAAGTGTAAAAACGATACTATATAAGTATTTGTGGCCATATATTATTACTTAAGGGAGAAAAAATTGTGTAACTAGTGTCCCCCGTAACCGCACACACAGTACACATTAGCATATAGTGTTTCATTTGCTAATATCACGGCGCCGAGTCCTTCTTTTTTTACTCGTCCGTGTAATGAACCGAAAATCTATCAATAAAAAGGCACTAGAATGAATAAATGATCTAGAGCCCTATTACCAAACTCGAAATACGAAATTTTGGTTGACGGGTGGTACATTTTCCTATTACGAACGTATTTCCGATCAGAAGATCGATACGAAGTTCGCGATTACCCATTTCGTCTTACGTTTCTTATTATTCCCGAATTCACTTGACATTTCCATTTTCGTTGTTTGACATTATTATGATCGTAACTACAACTTCAGTTTTTATGTTATGTCTATAGTTCCAAAACGAAATTTGTCCCCAGTATTCGGGTCCGAAATACTTTGGTAATAGGATTTAATTCGGAGTTCGTAGTTCTTTCGTTTCGGACCGAAAATTCGGACCGAAAATTCGTAATAGATCTCCTGGCCTCTTGGTCGTTTGTAGTATTGTGTTGATGTCATTCATTCGATGTTGATGTCCATTTAATGACCAATATGTAGTTGTAACAATATTATCTGTTTTTTTATGGAAAAGGAGGGCAAACGAGCGTACCGGTCACCTGGTTTTAAGCGATCACCGCCACCCACATTCTCTTGCAAAACCAGAGGAATCACAGGAGCGTTGCTGGCCTTTTTGGAAACACCGCACAAGGAAGTTCATTCCACAGTTTTGTAGTACTTGGAAGAAAGCTTCTTGAAAACCGCACTGTGGAGGACCACCACATATCCAGATGGTGGGGATGATATACTAACTTGTGGCGTGTCGTGCGAAGGTGGCATTCGGCGGCAGGAATCAGGTGAAACAGCTCTTCGGAACACGTGATAAATGCGGTAGGAGACACACAATGAAGCGACGTCTCTACGAGTACGTTTGTTATTATTATTAGTTTATTTCCTTAGTAGTTTCGTCTGTGTGTGACTCACACTCACACAAAATACGCTTAGTATTATCTTAATTCCTATTGGTCAAGTAGAGCGATAGACAGGTATCGATAGTCGATAATAATACCTATTAAGTGCCACTTAGAGTTCTTATTTAAATGAAACTAAACACACACAATTACATTGCAAGTAATTATAGTCCGGGGGAAAGTCGCGGAATGACCGTGTGTGACCGTGACCACTTTCTACAAGTACTAGAAGGGAAATGTAATTAGATAGTCCGAGAGATAACTGACAATTTAACTGTCATTTTTAATAACACTACTTCATATCAGATTATTTTTAGGTATATTTCTAATTTCATGTGAACATTTAATTGCAGATTTTAAAAGCATGCAATGCCCCTGCTTAAACTTGCTCATATTGTGTTCAGTAAACATTACCAAAGACTTACGACCGTTCACAATATTCAGTCTATCTCTTCCTTGAGATAAATATCGTAACTATCGTTAACTTATCTACGGTAACTCACCTTATCCGTGCACGCTGTCTGTCAATGGGACGACGTATATCTGACGAGCGGTATAAAATTGGATGGAAATTGCAATTCACGCGTCCCAATATAAGGCGATAAGAATGACTTATCGGGTATATTGGGACAGCTACAGATTATTGACAGCTAATTACTGACAGTAGAAGGTAGTATTTTATCTCTATCTGTAGATAGTATATTGGGAACCGCCGTTAATTGATAATCTCAATATTAATACATGATTATGTAAATTATGTTTCAATTTGTTACGATCATGAGAGCGTCGACGCAAAAGACTGTTGGAATGTGATTTTGATCGCACCTGGGCCAGGCTCGAACCCAAAGCAGTTTTCAATTACAATAGGCGCATAGTGGATGTTGAGTTTCTGAAAAGTACCTGTATAATATACCCCAAAACTATCCTTGTTAAATTAAAAAAGGCTACTTGTTATATTATTATAATCGTTCTATACAACTGTATGTCACTAAAATTTTACTAAATTAGAATATCAGAACTAGAAAAATATTTTTGTATGCCTTGGATTGCCACTTAAATATACCTATATTCGAAACAGGTGGCGCTGCGATTGCGAGTACTGAGATTTTATTTTTTTGACGTAAAAATATATTATTTACCTACCTTTAAATATCCCAACAGCAATAGTATTTTTTACGTTTCTTCCCTGCCTTTAATTATGATAAAAAAAAATAAAAAGAGAAAAATAACACAACTCTTTGTCCATGATTCCCTTTCTAACAAGATCTTTGGTAAATCTATATACCTATTTTTAAAAAGGGCATTAATTACTAAGCACGTAGTGAGAGTTCTAACTGGCTTACATTGAGAAAGTAATTTACTAAAATAGATAAGACAAGTATCAATAAACATTGTAATATATTTCACATCTGCGTATTATCACACGCGCCTGTGAATCCCCTGATTTTGCAACAGAGTATGACCGGTGGTAATCACTTTCCATCAGATAAGCTTTTCCTTTTTCAAGAAACAAGTTGCTTGTGGCAGTGTCGTGGGTCGGGTCGTTCCCTACCCTAAAACATGGTAGAGGGTGACAGCCGTTCCATGAGTCATGCTCGAGAACGAGCGCTACTTGTGCTGGCTTGATGATCCTGTTATCGGAAACGGTAACTTAAAAGTTATTTAATATTGTTTATAATCGCTAGTAAATATAATTCTTTCATTAATTTACAGTGTCTGTGGATTGTTGCATCTATTTTACTCAACAACTCTTGTGTTTGTATGTTTGTAACCAACTTCTTTGGGCGCGATTTTAACCCACTTTAAACGGCTAGATTTCGTTCAAACTTTGTAGATTTATCGAGGATCGATGACATTACACTAATTTGATAAAATTATTCAATTTTTCAATTTGCAAAATATGATTTTTGTCAATTTATATTATTTTTATCTAAAGTCGATAAGGCAGGAATTGATGTTAAAGTACTTACCTAATAGTTTTAAAAATACGCTTTTATAGAAAATTTAACTAAAAAATATAAAATAAATTTAAATTGAAAATAGTGTAAAAAAAATATATTTTATTGTAAAAAAAAAGCGTGCGGTGCTTTTTAGAATATTTTTAAAATAATAATTCTTCTACACCCCACGCTTTTTTTACAATAAAATATATTTTTTTTACACTATTTTCAATTTAAATTTATCACTCATTAATTTATATTTACTTACTCCGTAAGTCATTGAATATTTGACGTTTGAGTATTTTTGTTGCATCACTTTACATATATTGTACCTAATTGCAATGATTAATTGTAAAACAAGGCGACGTGACGGTTTATTGTTGTAGAATTCTTAAATCTAATAAAGACCCCAGAATACATCCTTAACAACGCAGATATTTTTAACAAATCCCCATATGGGTATCAAACGAAAGGGTAAAACAAAAAAATTGTAGAGTGTATATTAAAGTGTATGAAAACCGTTGTTTAAATGTTATCTTTTGAATCCAAAATGGCTTGACCATTGATTATCGGTTATTTTCAGATTAGTATGTTTTGCATCAAAAGAAGTTAATTTGGCAAGGTCCCAATCAGAATAGCCACGTTTCACTGTGGCCCATGTGGTTTATTTATAATCACCGTGATTTAAAATGACTGGGTGCCATTTTAGTGACGTCACCAGATTGCTGACGTCACGCATATACAACAACATAAAATTTCACGAAAGAATGTCAATACGAAAACTTTCATCCTTATGAAATGATTCATCAACACGCCAGACACTTTCATTAATTATTGCTGATTTATAAGTAGTTACATAATTCAACAAATCACTAACGAACGCGCTTGACCTTTCATAAACTACGCGTTATTGATTTAATCTGTGAAGCTCCTGCGATTGTGAGACGATAGGGTTGTCAATGTGGCGTAAAAAGGAACAAAATAAAAACTTTAAAATATGTAAGCTAGCTTTACGAGTATGTTTGTTGTTGTTCGAGCACCGCCTCGTTACAAAATTCTGTTTGCTTTGTTCAACTCTCAGGTTGTGGCTTCATCTACAGGATCTACTTTACAGTTGATAACCTGCTCAACACTAATATTTGCATATTAGGAAATATACTTAATATGTCGCTCTTGTAAATCTAAACAATATCTAATGTTTTTAAAGTGATAAAATTTTGTTTTTCAAATTTTATTTGTGTATTAATCCTAGAAGTGAGGGTTATGACTTTAAAAACATAACATATTGTTTAAAATCAATTCATTAATTCAATGTAGTCGTAAAAACTTGGCCCAATGTGTAATTGTTTACAGCGAGCAAAGAAACCTATCAGCTGGTCGAGCGTTTTGGCCCATTATTGGTCATATCGCGGCACCTAAAGACCGGCAACGCTCTTATGATTACTCTATTAATATAATACTGACCTTAAATCTAGTTTGTAATAAAAAAAATACGGGTTGCACTCCGGGAGCACCGGCAGATGTGAAATATTTTTGAAATGGACAGGGAATAATTTCGCACTAATTGCTTTATTTATCAGCATAAAAGTACAGAATTTATGTGGTTAAATACAATATTCATTTATTACGCTTTCGTACACAAAAATGACAATTTATATTACATAAAAAAATTAACACTTCAGAACTATTACAATTATGTTGCATTAAAAAGTTTATCTCTCAGAAAAATCAATTTTCATACAAAATTTCAACGATTGTCTTACGAATTTTCGATCAGGTCACGTGTCCTAACGCGAGTTTAACATTTTAAAGCCATCCCAAGAAGAGTGCTCAACGCCGCTAAATAAATTAACACTACAAAAATTGAATACGGATTGCAATATAAAATAATAAAAAATAAGCTACTAAAACCAGAGAAATGGTACAAAGCTCAGTCTCTGCATGTTTTATAGTCATATTACAGATATATATAAATTGAAGTTAAAATTTGACAATCTAAAATGAATCCTTTAACCTTTCAACGAAAGTTCATTTTCCATAATATCAAAGACTGTCTTACGAATTTTCGATCAGGCCACGTGTCCTGACGGGAGTTTAACATTTTATACGCATCAAAAGAAAAGTGCTCCACGCCTCTAAAGAAGTTTCCACTTCAAAACATTAATTTCATTCATTTGGTGTCATTGACAACCCTATTAAATTTTTTGGAGTATGCTCTCAAGCTTAATACTTTTAATACATTTCTTATATATGTATGCAAAATATATAATTGGTTATATTTAATGAGCTATCGACATTCAGAAGATGCTTTTAGTTCAATTATTTATAAACTTAGGATATATTATAGTAAAGTAAATAAATTCAGTATTAAAATCTCAAATATATAAAATTCTCGTGTCATGGTGTTAAACTTTGAACTCCTCCGAAACGGCTTAACCGATTCTCATGAAATTTTGAAATTGAGTAGGTCTGAGAATCGGACAACATCTATTTTTCATCTAGAAAATCCTAAATGTTAAGGGTGGTCTACGCCAATTTTTTTTTTAAATTTTTTTGAATTTTTTTTAAAAATTTGTTTGATTATGAGTCAGCATTAAAAATACATACAACTTCAACTTCACCCATCTACGATCAACAGTTACTTTTGTATCGCGATTTTAATATCGGCAATACAACGTTTGCTGGGTCAACTAGTATTAAAATATATTATACAATAGCGTAGGATTAATCAGCTACTATAGGCCTTTTGTAACTCATGTCTACTGAATCACAACCAATGGATGAGAATTTATAATAAAAAAATTTTCATTGGTTGTATTTAATGCGTTTTTACACGTTTTTCAACTTCACCTGTATGTTTGTTTGTTTGTTTCTAACCGACTCATTTGGGATATTTTGACGCACTTTAAACGGCCAGTTTTCGTTAAAAGTTCGAAGTTTTATCGAGGACCGATGACAATACATTAAATTGATAAAATTGTTCTCTTTTTAAATTTTTTAAATATATTTTTTGTTAATTTAATACAATATTATTGTTTCTACAAACATAAAACGCACAAGGAATAAAAAATCCCGTTTTTTTACGTCAAACAATTACTAAGACCTTGTTGCGTACATAATATATAAACTTTTTTTTATATAATATTCACCACAAAGTCATCCATGCATAATAACTTTAAAAATATACATTATACTAAGTTGCTTTCTTCGCTAACTCATTTTGCGTAAATTTATTAGCATAATACGTTTATAAAATATATTAATAAATAATACGAATTTCTTTTATATTTAATAAAATTATCATATTTTGCTGTACATCTGTTAATTTCTTCTTTTTCACAGTGACAATCAAATCAAGATTTATTCAAATAGATCAAAAAATTACACTTTTGAATGAAATAAAATAGAAATATATTTATTGACAATAACATAACATATTGTAACAACACTTGGTAAACGTCATGAAGCTAAATCAGTTTGTAAAGGGACTTTGACTTGGGGAGAAGAAGCAATAAGAAACTCCCAGCCCATTTAAAAAAAATAGCTTAAACTATTTAATATAATATAATACAATTTTAGGTGGCCTACGCAGAACTATACAAGAACCTTATTATCCTCTATATAATCTTAAAAGCCTTCGTTGTCAAAGAAGCTTTAATATTATATTTCTTAAATTTATGCCTAGCGAGTCCTAGTATATTATCTGGTATTTTACTGTAAATTTAATTCAATTTATTCCTTTCTTTTAAAGTACAGTGATATTTCATTTATTATACTCACGCTTTGTCTAAAAAATAAAAAAAAGGAAAGCTATTGATGCATTAAAACATGCTTGAAAATAAAGTAAAAAAGGGGAGGTCATGTTATTCGACTCCCGGATAAAAGATGGACAAAGACTGCAACTGAATGGCGTGGCTTAGTTGGGAAACGAAAGAGAGTTATATCTTTAGAAACTTCGGAGTATGGAATCAAAGAAACTGGAGGAATAAAGTGGAAAAAAACGGCTCTAGACTTGGAAAGAATGGAGGCCTTTACTCGTTGAGAAATCTTATAAAAATAAAAACAATAACGGTAAACTGACATGCTAATTAACATAGTTATATTTTACGGCCTTAAAAAAAACTTGGTATTTAAGTTATAACTGATGATACACAAAGAGAATACAAAATGTTTACAATATCGTTGACAACACTGTCAATACAATGATAATTCTGAAGTATTCCGAATGACAAGCTGCCTTGCAAATAAACGCGGGAAACGTTATACGTCCGAACAAACCATTCGTAAGCAAAATGTCTATTTGTAAACATTTTACATATTCTTGGTTTATGCTTAGTTATAACTTTATGCCAATAAAATCATTGTTGTTGTGTCCTGTTCTTAACTATACTCTTATAATTGTTTAAATATTCGTTGCTGTATTTTTGTAGTTTTCACTCTTGGTTTAAAATATTTTTGTTGTTTTTTTCATTATTGTCCATTGAGAACATAATTAGTATTTAATTTATGGAACTGTTTTGTCTTCTAGTCTGTGTATATCTGTAACCTTACTGTAAAAGACTGTTATTTTCCTGAATAAATAAATAGAACATTATTATATAACATTATAAAATTTTAAGATTAACTAATATATATTACCTGGTATTATATAGTATAAATATTACCTTGTGCATGTACAACTCAAGTAATTTATATAATTATGAATATTAATTTTATTATGTATCTATCTTTAATATAAAAAAAATATTAAAATGCACGTATAGAACTTATAAATTGGTAAACAATTTTTTTTTTAGAATGAATAAATGGCGTTTTTATTTATATATTTTTACTCACCCTTTTACAATCAGACTATTAAAAACGGGATGTTTTCGTAAAATAAACACAAAATTGTTCCGCGGAGATTACTGAAACTAAGTTTTTGCACTAATCTAGAAACGATTAAGTCTTGTGCAGTCTGTTAGACTATCATTAGTGTTTATATAATATGTTACGCGAATGTAATGAGATTGTTGTATCAATATTACGTAATATTAATATTCTACTAATGCGGTGCACAGTTAGTATAATAAAAAATGCTCATAAATGCAAGTAAATTGTTTCAAAAGGTCAAATAAATTATAATATTTGCAATGTTTGCTGTTTACGAAGATTGCGTTACAAGTGTTAATTGAAACAGGAAGTAAGTGGAATTATTTGTTCTATTTTAAACTTCTTTCGTGTATGTCCGAAGAATCGAATTATTTAAAGACGTTGAGTTGCTTGTATGTTCTTCTCACGAGCTTTAATTTTTCCGAACATTATAGGATTCACATATGGTAGATTTTTCTTTATAACAATAAGGGACAAGACGAGCAGGATGTTCAGATAATGGTAATTGATACGCCCTGCCCGTTACATTGCAGTGCCGCTCAAGATTCTTGAAAAATTAAAAATTCTTTGTGGCATTACAATTGCGCTCGTCTCCTTGAGACATAAGATGTTAAGTCTCATTTGCCCAGTAATTTCACTAGCTACGGTGCCCTTCAGACCGAAACACAGTAATGCTTACACATTACTGCTTCACGGCAGAAATAGGCGCCATTGTGGTACCCATAATCTAGCCGGCATCCTGTGCAAAGGAGCCTCCAACTGTTATAATCAAAGCCCTCCTAATTTCGAAATAAAATCCCAACTAACTACTGTTACTTCATAAATCGATTAAGTTATGTAATGAGGTCAAACAATGATCCGAGCTGTTGAACCTTCATAGTTTCCGATTTACGAAACGGTAACAGAATCAGTTAAGTAATTCAGTGAAGGTAACTTGGTCAGGATGCGGCCACTTACAACTTAATCTGACTATTTAAGTCATTTAAGAATTATTTATAAATAACTTGACTCATTTTGTAATTTTATTAGCCTGCAAAAAGTTTTTATTGCATGCAAAATAGCAGTAAAAAAGTGTGTTTGTACTTACGTATGCAAGCAAGAAGTTATACTTGTTTGGCCTAACGAAGAAAAAATCATTAAAATAATTTATTCCTCGTGCTATTCTACGTTTTTACAAAGAATAATTTTGCAAAGATGGCTTTGACAATTAATTATTAAATAATGAATATGGCTGTATGGGATTGAACCCTTTGCCTGTCCTAATAATGGACGAAGAAACCAAAAAAAAATAACGTATGACGCAAACGTCAGAAAATTTAAGGAACCATATTCAACCTGGTACTTTTGTGTTATAGTGATGCGCGCGCATATTACAATTTCACTCTCATCATTATTTCATAACGCGCCTAGTATAAATTCAAAAAGTGTGAATGAATGATAAAAAAAACTATTAAATGATTTCTTATGTTATAATTTTGTTAGTTTTCAGTACAAAAAAAGTTGTAAGTGTTTTGTGTAGAATGCAAACCCGTCCTCGACCAAAGAACCTTGCTCAAACCGCAACCACACGCAAAAATTTCAAAAATTATGGACTTCCACTTGATCTGATTAAATTAAAAAATATTAACTGCATATTTAGATTTCCTTTTAACAGGTAACCTTAGCTGAATTCTTCACAGATTAAAAATTTATAAATTAATATTTCTGTCGCGCTAACGCGGGTGAGACCAAAGATAGTCCGAAAACTAGAGCCTCGCCTGAAAAGACTCACAAAAATTTTTCTCCACCTTAACTATAATTTTGAAAGCTAGGCTTCTGCTTGCGGCCAATTGATTGAGCCGTATTAGGCACTAACAAAAACGAAGTTATAAAAAAAGAAAAAGAAAACAGAGAGACTACAAATAATAAATATATTATAATTTAATATCTTAAATATTAATATCTAGGATCTAGATAGACTCAGACAGTTGTGAAAATGTCGCAAAAAAATTGACTTTAGAACTAACCTCTATTTTGAGCATTTCACGCACACTAGAGTGTCAAGTGTCATACAAATCGCGAGTGTAAGACGTAGCTTATCACTCACACTAAACTAATATTCCTGGCCTGTTTTGATCGGTTTTCTAATAGCAAGAGACTCTAGTCGTATAAATTGTCTAAAGAGAAAACAACCGAGACGTTTTGTATTTGCCGCAAACATTTCCACTTAACTAATCTATATTTCGTTATCTTTATAGTAGGTATGTTTATATATTATTATATAAAGCTATTTTTTGGCAGAACCCATAAAAACTTAACCCACAAAGCTTACAATTATTGCATAAGTGGTTTAAATAAGATTAGTCGAAGTTTTATCACAAAATTATAAGATTCTTTCGGCCGGTTTGTAAGCGCTGAGCCGGTTCCCTGACACCATTCTGATGTACCGTAACCAATTCTACTTCCGATCGACAAGATGCCACTACGGTATCTTTAACAACAAAATTAGTTTTACGTTGAGAAATTTATTTAACACATTCAATAGAATTAGGCTTAATGGTATAATAGTTTATCGAGTTACGTTCTTATAGCGAGATGTTTTAACACTTTTGCGGATGATATGGTTGTAAAATCATCTATATACCACAGTGTCTAAAGACGAAGGTTATGACAAGTTACGGTACGCAGACATGATCGTTCCCTATGGGCCTGATGAAAAGCTCATGGTGGCTCAGACGGCAATGGAGAGGGCTATGCTCGATGAAGTTTCCCTGCGAGATCGAATCAGATATGAGGAGATCCGTAGGAAAACCAAGGTCCCCGACAAATAAACCCTCAAATTTTCCCAAAAATTTTCGTCACTAATACGCAAATTTTGATTTTCGTCCCATAATTTAAGAACAATAAGTAATCATACAAATGATTTAAGTTTTCTTTAGTGTTAATTCCGACAATATTTGTTTTTCGAGACTAAAAGTCTCGTGCCAGATTTTGGCGAGACACACAGAGACAGACGTGTCGAATTGTTTAAAAACAAATATTGGCGGAATTAACACTAAAGAAAACCTAAATCATTTGTATAATTATGGATTTCCGCAAAGTAACGCCTACTTCAATATTTTTTTTAATAAGTAATCCTTTATCGGGATAGCAATAATATGCTTATATACCAGTTGGACTAAAAGCACTATAGCCTCTATTACTGGAGACACAACCTGCGTCATCTATAATACAAATGGAACCATAATAATGGAATGTGATTTATATCAAATATTTTTGGCTCAAGTTATTTTTCTCAGCTTGAAGCTATAAAATATGAGATACATAATACTTAATACATAAGATACATGATAGCTTTAAGGGTAAATGTATACACTTCTATAATAAAGTCCCAGCCACAGTACAGGCATTATCTATAAATAAATTTAAATGTTTTATAAAAAAATGGCTCTGTCGTAAATCCTATTACTCTACTGCTGAGTATCTAAATGATCGAGCAGCCTGGGACTAGATTATGATTATGTTATAGCGATAGAAATGACTGTACAATATTGTATATTTTTATTGAAAAGAGCGCAAAAAAGAATGCTGGGAGAGTTTCTTGCGCCGCTTCTTCTGTCTCAGAGCGCCATTTGTTTCAATTTGAATTTGAATCAATTTTGAGAAAATAAATGCCTTTTATGCCTTTCATGTATGCACTTATTCGTTGTGGCTGAGGTGTCACAGAATTATGCCTTGCAATTTGATTTTAGCTACTGATAACGCAAGTTGCACAAACTAGACACTACCTTTTCCTTAATCAATAACGCCTTTCTTCTAGCAACCTAGTCAGTACAACTCAATTTACTTATTCCAAGAGCCGCGACATCTATTAATACAAATTATCGGCCGTTCCCAATATACTATCTACACATAGAGATAAATTACTACCATCTACTGTCAGTAATTAGCTGTCAATAATCTAATGCTGTCCCAATCAAGGGCGTCCATATAATATAGGCAATTAGGCAGTGCCTACCTCGCTATGAACCTAAATAAATAGAGCACTAGTGTTAAAGTTAATTTAGTTTAATTTGGTTCCGTTATTATGTGACGAAACTTCTATTAAACACCCACTCATAAAATTTTTCCTTACGCTAGGTACTAAATACCTACGGTAAGCAATATTTGCATATTCCAAAGCTAAACTACGACGATATAGATGCACGTCCCTGGTCCCAATATACCCGATAAGTCATTCTTATCGGCTTATATTGACGCGTGAATTACAATTTCCATACGCTGGTAAGCTATACGTCGTCCCATTGACAAACAGCGTGTACGGATAAGGTGAGTTACCGTCAATAAGTTTATTGAGATAGAAAAGTCAATGATAGTTACGATTTTTATCTCAAGTAAGAGATAGACTGAATATTGGGAACGGCCGTAAGTCAAGTTACAGCAGGCGAAGGTTGAGGATCTCCTGATCATTATCGTCGTGTGCCTCTTAATTTGCCGCCGTGAGATCGTAGTGATTTCTTCGTTAATCGTCCTGCGAACATAAATTGTGTTTTGCTAGCACACTCAGGCGAATTATGAAGAACCCAGGATCTTGGAGATGTGGCACGTACCGACTTTTCCTTAAATCCTATGTTTCCTGTTCTATTAACTGAAGTACCCATTTATTGAATACAATCCACTTAAGATTCTCCGGCGCAACCAGATTTATTATCTTGATGATGTCTTAAATAATATTCGTCTACGATCACTCGAAAATTACAGTAATAATTTATTCATAAAATAGTCTGGGGGCTCCATTCTTAAGATGTGGTATCATTTAGAAAGTCATTTATGTTATCTTTTATCGTACAAATGTTTTAATTTTTCTTTTAAATTACGTTTAATACATTTTTATCTCTTCTAATATCATGTTGTAAAAGCATATAACATATATTATATTGTCCAAAAATATTCACCAACATTAGCACAACAATTTTATTTGTTCCTGGTGTTAGCATTATGATTATGACAGTTTCTAGAAAATTCGCTAATACACCCTATGTAAATACTACAGACATAACATTTTCAAGAATATACCGAGTGGCGACAGTCAATATACTGGGTGGCCGAGAAGTTGACGTCCAAAGCTAAAATTTGAATTTGGCTAATTTTTGGCCAATGTTCTGGGAAGTTTTTAAAAATAGAAGCCATATGCTCCCCATTTTTTTTTGATTCCTTGAATATTTTCATGTATTTAGCTGGAGCAGTTATCTTGAACTTACGACTCAATTCTAAACTAGTTCCGCATTGTCTAAACTATTCATAGTTTCTTATGTGGTTATTTCAACTGTAGTTAATAATTATCAACAATAAAATTAACTAAAAGTGTTCAAAAAAATTTGAAAAAAGGCCTAAACCACAATTAGGTGAAAAAAGCGGATAAAAGGGGAAAAAATTATTATCTCCTAAACTACGCAAAATCGTAGAACATATAGGGGTGATTCGGATACTCATCACCATGAGGCTTTTAAATTTTAGCTTTATTACAATTTCATCTTATTTTCTACATTTATATATATAACATATTTATAAAAAACAATATTATAAATATAAATAATAGAGAAAATTGGTTTGAACGAGATCTAGTAAGTAGTTTTTTTTTTAATACGTATAAATGATGAGAGCTGATTTGCACTGTTTGATTGTGAGCAAAGATTTTTTGCCTTTTCCATTTAAATAATTTAGTATCATTTTTGTTTCTATATAACTTTTATATAACGTTACTTGCCGCTACGGAACCCTCCATGGGCGAGTCGCACTGGGCCTTTTTTTTTGTTTGGGTTTGACAGTTTGGCCAGTTAGACTTAGCAAACAAAATTTATAACTTTCTTTATAAAGCCTTTCAAGTCGACATCGAATAGCACACTGCGTACGACGTTTCAAATTGATACTTGTAATTTATTTGCTAAAATTAATATCGACAATTTCGTGTCGAATTGTTTAAAGACAAAATATACTGGCGGAATTAACACTAAAGAAAACTCAAATCATTTGGATAATTATGGATTTCCGCAAAGTAACGTCTAGTTCAATAAATTTGCTAAAATTATCATAATTTGTTTTTATTTTCGTCGTATGTACCTATTGAGGCCCTCGACATAATGTGGTGCCTACAAATTGCACCTTCGTTATGGATTGCTAACTTTCTTCATTTACTGACATCACATATTTTTTATGACAGTAAGGGACGAGACGAGCAGGACATTCAGCTGATGGTATCAATATGCCCTGAAATTACAATGCAGTGCCGCTCAGGATTCTTGAGAAACCCAAAAACTCTGAGCGACACTACAATTGCGCTCGTCACCTTGAGACATACGATGTTAAGTCTCATTCGAACAGTAATTTCACTAGCTACGGCATCCTTCAGAACACAATAATGCTTACACATTACTGCTCCACGGCAGAAATAGGCACCGTTGTGGTACCTACTCATAATCTAGCCGGCATCCTGTACAAAGGAGCCCCCTACTGGTAAATAAAAAACCTAAAATTCATATAATATTTAAAGTCAATAACTAATATATTACACAGGAATTCATAAAATAGCACATTAAATAGCTTTACAGATATTTCCGTCTAGTCCAGGCGAGTGGCCCGAGTACATATTATAAATCGGAACGTGTATGTTATGTAACGGCCGTGCAATGAACCTTGGACAAGGAATATATGGAGTACAATAACTAACAATATTTATCAATTATTGATTTTATCATTGTACGTGATTAAAACATTTATATTGTAATACTTAAAGGCGGCCTTACAAATAAACTGGATATAAAGTTATACCTGTTAATAGACCAAGAATATGCTTACAAATAGATATTTTGCTTATGATTGGTTTATTCGGACGTATAACGTTTCCCGCGTTTATTTGCAAGGCTGCTAGACATTCGGGTAACTTCAGAACTATCGTTGTATTTACAGTATTGTCAGCGATATAGTCAACATTTTGGATATTCTTGGTTTATTCTTAGGTATAACTCTATACCTAGTTTATTCGTAAGGCCGTTATGGCATTTACATACTTTAAGTTTTATTATTTTATCGGAACCTTTTTAATATAGATATAATATCAGGAATTGTTTCTACTTAAAAACAACAGTCACAAAAAACATTCATTAACAAATCAATTTATAAAAGTTAAATGAAAATCAGTTCAAAAGTAAAGAATACCTTCAAGTGACTCTTCAAAATGTTTATAATACATATTATATTTCAATCAGTTTTGCTTATTAGTTATAATTTATATAAAATATTATAATATGTAGTAGAAATTAGAATTTTATGTAAACTGTACTTACCTACTTAAACTAATTTAATTACTATGTATTTACTGTACGCTTTAAGATGCAATTTTGTAACCCACTTTTTATAACATAGCCTGTAAGTTCCATTTAAGTGGAAATTTCTTTATGGAACAAAAAATGTCCTAAACCACAGTTGCAAAATACAGAGAATATTAAGCAAGTGACTTGTACAAAAGAAAACACGTAGACGTAGACATGTTGCTGTGTCATGAATACGTCAATCATAGACAAGTTGTCCCGTTACTTAACTCGATCGCCATTCAATCATAAAGTGAAGAAATTCTTATTTTTCATTTCTTCCTCATTATTGTTATTAGAAACGGTTGCATAAATTGGCGCTAATTTAAAAAAAAACATTCAGTATTCTTGTTGGACTTTGACGGACTTTAAGAATTAATATTCAAATAACGATTCCACCAATTGAAGTAAAAAGATTTTAAGAATTAGAGAGTCTGTCTGCTCGGTGTATGTAATATCTCTTGGCACGGGACATAGCGTGTTAATGAGTAATTGCTTTCTTACGATAACTAATTATATAATCAGAAAAATACAAGATGAATTAAATCCAGCTGCACCTTGTTAAATCTATATTTATAAATAATCAAATAGTAAATACTTATTTTGTAACGCAAAAAAAAACAATGTTTAGTTAATATACTCTATAATTTTACTCTACCAATTTTTAGGTAGCAGTAGCCATAGAACTTAATTATGTTAGATTTTGTAGTCCTCTGTAAAATGATTTTTTAATTATCACATTATACACAAATAAGCAATTGGAGTAGAACACTATGTTGTACCTTTGTAATGTTTTACAAAAAAAGAATTTTAATAGTAAAATAAAAAAAATCTGTTCCAACAGTAATTAGAAGGTTACATTTTAAAGTAAAACAACGATACTAATAGTAACAAAAATATTAAAGAATATTTTTTTAATTAAATTATTGAAATTAAAATCATGGGTATCTTAATTTTTCCCGCGGAAAATTTAAATAAAATTCGGCGTGTCATTGGGGGTTTATTGTGCTATACGGCTGTAAGCTGTTTATTATGCTCTATCGTCTCATGGTGCGCATAATGATGATGATATTGCATAACCATATTTTTTATAAGGAGCTAATGAATGTGGCTTTGACAATTAATTATTAAATAATGATTACGGCTGTATGGGCTTGAACCCTTGCCTGTCCTAATAATAAACTAAGAAACCAAAAAAAAATACGAATGTCGCAAACGTCAGAAAATTTGAGGAACCAACTTCAACCTGTTACTTTTGTGTTACAGTGATGCGCGCGCATATTATAATTTCACTTTCATAATTTTTTCATAACGCGCCAGAAGTTTAATTTCAATAAAATAAAAAAAATTAAGTCTACTCCAGGATTTCGCTAGGCTACCTGAATAGTAGTTCATTACGCTTGCAGGAAACATTGCGTGTCCCATAAAATGTCACTCTAACTGGTTACAAGGCAGTCCAGAAAGTCCGGAGTACTGACGCAGGGATTTATTTTAATTGAAGCAAGTTAATTGAGTAGAAGAATTACTTTGTGGATTCTCTACTAAGAAATATATATGTTTAATGCAGATATGTAACCACAAGCGGTTGCAAAAGGGACAAGGTACAATTGTAGTAATTTTATGTGTTTTAAACATTTTAAGATGCTTTGAATAAAATTTTTATGGCTATTTATCTTATATCTTTAAACGA
>CATIXQ010000012.1:15190606-15230521 GCA_949711755.1 Leptidea juvernica | reverse complement strand
CCGACCAATCACAGCGCGTCATTTCATGGGACGAGGGTATAAAAGAGTGGCTTCCGGCTCATTTCGGATCGGATTTTGGCGAGACAACACGTCCTGAGGATGCCTCGTGTAGAGGCGAAACACGTGTGGAATTGTTTTAAAGACAAATATTGGCGGAATTAACACTAAAGAAAACTTAAACAATTTGTATAATTATGGATTTCCGCAAAGTAACGCCTAATTCAATAAATTTTACACGCTTTTTATTAGCTTCGCCGGTATGTATGTTTGTTTGTTACCGAGTCATTTGGGCGCGATTTTGACCCAATTTAAACGGCCTGATTACATTTAAGCTTCGTAGATTTTTCAGAGACGCATGACAATACATTAATTTAATAAAATTATTCCATTTTTCAATTTGCAAGAAAAACATTTTTGTTATTTTATATAATTTTCATCTATCGTCTAGTAAGGTTTAGTCTATCGTAAGGCAGGAATTGATGCTAATTTTAAATTTCTTTTCTGTTTTTTAGTTCGGTTTGCTATAAAAGTGTGTTTTTTAGTTTTTTTAAACTACTATTTATTTTCAAATAAACTTAAATTAGTTCACTAAAAAAACGAAAAAAATACGTTCTCACCTGAAAAACTGATTTGGAAAAAATCGAACCATAATAAGATATGGTTGGAATTTTCGCAGACACATTCTAAAATTTAAATATACAAAGACGTGTCAAATAATTTATACCCTTAGATAGAGCCTCATGCTGTTAAGCAATGCATGACAACAGTTCAGGTTTATTAGTTAAGTGTGCATGACAAGCTACGTCTTACACATACATTTTGTTTTAGTGTGCGTGCGTTCGCTGATATAGAGGCTAACAGTTAGCCGCAATTTTTTGAGTTCACAACTTTCAGCCCATATCTTGATAAAATAAAATATAAATTATTTAAGGTGTCGTCATTCAGTAACCTACTTGAGCCAGTCTGGAACAATGTGTTGACAGAGTGCACTTTTTGACCTTTCGGTTCATTTTGTTAACCATAGAATGTAAATTGGTTGCCTACAGGACAGGCTACGCCTATAATTGTAGGGACCAAATATGGTGTAATATTATGTGATAAAATGTCTGTTTATAATAAATAAATAAATATAAAATACGTGACATGTTGTTTGTCCGCGATGGACTCCTAAACTAATGAACGGATTTTAATGGGGATTACTTCATGGAGTACAGTTTAGTCCAACTTGACAGATAGGATACTTTTTATTTTGATTTGGGACCCATAATTATTTTTATTCCCAACATTTGTTTTGTATGGACATATTTTCTATTAGAGAATTTATTGCCGCACGGTTTGACAGTTCTGCTGTGAAACAATTACATTGTAAAAACATGGAGCATATTATGTTACGAAATAATTCTTGATGTTTAATAATTATTATGTACAGAACAACGTCTGTCGAGTCAGCTTGTATTATTATAGAACAAAGTCCTCCGCCGCGTCTGTTCGCGATAAACTGAGAAACTACTGCACTGATTTTCATACTGATTTCACTAATGTGGTTCTCGCGGAAGGTTTTATTATAATTTCTTAAATTTTTGTATACACTGATGTGTCGGAACAAAATAAGCAGTCTGGGAGCTTTCAACGAAAACACTGCCTAAGCCCTCAGAGATATAACAATATAATGTATGGTGGAATTGTATATCTTATATATGTCTACACGGTCTACATATGGTATATATCTATCTGTAAAGAATAACTCACATAACATCATATTTCTTTTACTGACAGAACAGGGTCCGTCGGGTCTGTGAGATATAATAGACCTCTATGAATTTACGATTTCTTCATTTTTCAAGGAGGCTTTTTTTGAGTAGTTCCTAATAAAGCGGAAGTTGTTATTCATCCCCATATCAGCCTGAAGACATCCACCTCTGGACAAAGGCCGACTCCAAAGATCGCCATGAGCAGCAGTCCTGCGCTGCCCTCATCCAACCTACTCCATCCATTTTGATGGGGGGCCTAGCAACTCTACGTCTTCCGGTAAGTGGTCGCCATTCGAGGACTTTACTGCTCAAACGGCGATCTGTCCATGGAGCTGTGTGCCACTGTCACTTCAGTTTCGCAACCATCTGAGCTATGTCTGTGAGTTTGGTTCTCCTAAGGATCTCCTCATTTCTGATTCGAACTCGCAGGGTAACTCCGAGAATAGCCCTCTCCATTGTAATACAATACTCTGTAAAAATTTGCTATTTTGGTTTATAAAATTACAGAAGACTTAGTAAGTCTTCTGACAAATAGAGAGCCGGACGAAATCACAGACACACAGCAGAGTCTGGGTAATTGTTTTTTTTATTTATTTTTCTAGAGAGGGGGACAAAGCAAGACCCATGAACATTTGCAACACCAGAGCTGAACTCCAAGAAATTGCCAAAATAGCTCATAATTGAAACCATCTCTTGACGGTTTATATAAAGCTTATATTATTACAAAAAATAATTATATATCTACAGAATATGAGAAGAAAATGATTTTTCCTTTAAATTTCTATTTTTAGTGAGAAAAATTACCAAAATACCTCTAACATTTACAGTTGGAACCATGCTAATCATTGTTCATTCAATTGTCTCATTCATCTCAACATGATAAGTACGACGGGTGAGCCAAATTAAAAAAACTAGAGTGCCGTTGTTTGAAGACAATATAATCTAGATCAATGAGACGTAAGCAAAATGTATATTTAAAACTAAAAATTCTATAGAATTTTATCTTAAACTAGATGATACCCGCGACTACGTCCGCGTACACACATGACTAAGCACGTAGTACTTATAAAAATCTTTATTTCTTATGACAAAACTTAAGATTTATCGTTCATAAAAAAATTGTTATCAAACTTTATTTGAGCTTAAATTAAGTTTATATTTTACCTGCTGAGAAAGTTGGAAAGATATAATAATTCTAATTCATTTTAAACTATTCTTTCTGATTTCTGAACGACGGGGGACACATCAAAGGAAAAACAAAAATGCTGTTTTTATTTAATTCTAAGCATTTTCATATTTATTAACCTTAACCTTCTGTGGACTTCCACAAATAATTCAAGATCAAAATTAGGCAAATCGGTCCAGCAGTTCTCGAGTTTTAGCGAGACTAACGAAAACAATTAATTTATATATAAAGACTAGTGGACCCAACAGACGTTGTCCTGTACACACGTCTTAAATTTGAAAAATCTGTCCAGCCGTTTGGAGGAGTTCACTGACATACACATGAACAGGAGAATTATATTATATGGACGTAATTGAGAATCTAAACCAATCTCAAATTCACTGAAACAAACAAAAAAATCATCAAAATCGGTCCAGCCGTTTAGGCGGTAGTTTAATTGTGAATCTAAACCATTCTCGAATCCACCTGATGACACACACCAATCTCAAATTCACTGGAACACACAAAAATATCATCAAAATCGGTCCAGCCGTTTAGGAGGTAGTTCAATTGTGAATCTAAACCATCCTCGAATCCCCTTGAACTCACACAAAAAATTTCATCCAAATCGGTCCAGCCGTCTAGGAGGAGTTCAGGGACATACACAGTCACAGAAGAATATATAAAGATATATAGCGCCTGATAAAATTTATGTAGCAATTCGTAGTTTCATGGCTTGCAACTTTTTTACAGGCGTTATATTATTCTCTGCTTCAAGTCAGTCCTGAACTAACTGCAAATTTAAACCAATAAGTAGTGTACCAATAAGTGGTACCTTAGATTAAGGATTGGTCTCCGCTGCGCTCCTAGACTATATACCGCAATACCTCAAACAATAGGTTTTTTTATTACGTCAACTTTTAGATGCTTGTGTGCGTGGATTCTTGACAATCAATGGCATCTTTCAAATTTTGTAACACACGCATCGTGTTATTTTACATTGAAATTAATAAAATACAAAATACTTACTGATGATATGTGGATCCCAGTGTCTTTCTTATTTCTTGTAGTATTATTTTTACGAAGTTTTACTACACAAACTATTTTAGTTTCAATTATTAGGAAAGTTTAACAGAACATGTGGAACGTCAACGTTTCGAGACTGGCTCGAGTTCGCCCTGTTGGTTGAAGTATTAGATGCCGCACTTTGCGACTACGTCTGCGGTATCTAGTTTGAGAGTTTTTATCTAGATCAGCGGAGAACAATCCTTAATCTAAGACAATATACTTATTAATAATTATAATTCAATATCATGAATAACGTAATGAAGCTTGAAGGCTGCCAGAGTAACCTTGCATGTACCTTTTAGGTACCGAGCTTAAAGTATTTACCCAAAGGAGATGCTATTCTTATGGACCGTGGAAAAACTTGTGTTTAAAGATCGATTGATTATCGGAGCTATTTCTGTAAGTTATTTCAAAATCGATGACGTTAAGGTCGAATCTTATCCAAGTTTTGCTCTATTACTTATTACTTATTTAATTCCACAAGTGAGGTACATCACTTACAAGTAACAAACTGCTTAATGAATATTACTCTATGAATAAAAAAGTGTGTGTGTACTTATGTATGCACGCAGAAAGTTATGCTTCTTTAGCGTGAAGCAAAAATCATTAAAATGATTTATTCCTCGTGCTATTCTACGTTTTTAGAAAGAATAATTTTATAAATATATTGAAAAAATGGCTTTGACAATTATTAATTATCAAATAATGAATACGGCTGTATGGGCTTGAACCGTTTGCCAATTATAATGGACGAAGAAACCAAAAAAAAAAAATTAACGAATGACACAAACGTCAGAAAATTTTAGGAACCAACTTCAACCTGATACTTTTGTGTTACAGTGATGCGCGCGTAACTTAAAATTTCACTCTCATCATTTTTTCATAACGCGCCTAAAGAAGTATAACTTCAATAAAACAAAATTATTATATGTCTAGCGCTGTACAAAGCGCAGGTCCGGCCACACATGGAGTATTGCTGTCATCTCTGGTCTGACGCACCCCAGTATCAGCTCGATCCATTTGACCGCGTGCAACACAGAGCGGCTCGAATTGTGCTCTGTGAACGGCTGGATCACTTGGCGTTGCGTAGAGACGTCGCTTCATTGTATGTCTTCTACCGCATTTATCACTGGGAGTGTTCCGAAGAGCTGTTTTACCTGATTCCTGCCGCCGAATTCCACCTTCGCACGACACGGCATATGTTAGGATATCATCCTCACCACCTGGATGTGTGGCGGTCCTCCACAGTGCGGTTTTCAAGGAGCTTTCTTCCACGTACTACAAAGCTGTGGAATGAACTTCCTTGTGCGGTATTTCCGGGACGATACGACATGGGTACCTTCAAAAAAAGCGCGTACACCTTCCTTAAAGGCCGGCAACGCTCCTGTGATTCCTCTGGTGTTGCAAGAGATTGTGGGCGGCGGTGATCACTAAATAACAGGTGACCCGTACGCTCGTTTGTCCTCCTATTCCATAAAAAAACACGGTTTTTACTTTTTACACGCTTTCTATTAGCTTCACCTGTATGTATGTTTATTTGTAACCGACTCATTTGGTTGCGATTTTAACCCACTTTATACGACCAGATTTCGTTCAAACTTTGTAGATTTATCGAAGACCGATGACAATACATTAATTTGATAAGATTAGACGATTTTTCAACTTGCAAAAAAAGATTTTCGTTAATTTATATCTAAGTTTTATCTATTGTAGAACACAAGGCAGGAATTGATGTTAATTTTAAATTTTAATACAAAATTTAAATTTTTTAGTTTTGTTTTCTATAAAAAGCGTGTTAGTTAGTTTTTTTGAACTACTACTTTTGTCGTTTCCGTTTAGGTAAATACTCTAAGGTAAGTGACGACCTCAACGAACATAAAGAACGTTGACATTTGCATTATATCAAACAATCACAATAAGAATGCATAATCGAATACATTACCTACAAGATAACCGATTGTCATTTCAAATGAAAATTGTTGCCAAATGTTAAACAAGTTCCTTAGGAGATTCAAATTATAATATTTAAATATTATAACATACTAGCTGACCCGGCAAACGTTGTTTTGCCATATAAAGTATAATTCACGATCGGGAATCCGTAGGGGAGCGAGGGGCTTGTTGTAACAGTTTACATTTAAACTAATATATCTTGAGATCTATTGATAAAATTTCTACTAAAAAAAGATGGATGGATACTGTAACTCTTCCTCTACCAAATCAAGTAAAAATAATACCATAACTATTGGTCATTATTTTACAATCAATTATTTTCTAGAAAAAGTGCGGTGTTACAACTTACCTCGTGCTTGGGGCAAGTTGTAACGTCTACCGGGGCAAGTAGTAACGACAAAAAAAAAACGACAATAATACCTCTAATCATTTATTCTTTGTTTATTTTTAACAAAATTGACATCTTTCTAAAGTAAGTATTATGTAATACTTATCAAAAATCAACTCAAATACACTTTTTTAGTAAGCAACACTTAAAAATTAAATAATTAAGAGTTTTTTTAGTTAAACACTACTTATAATCATCATGGTACTTTTAAATCACAGTAAGTAAATTGTACCCATACCCTACCTGTACCCTATTCCTGTGTTTCAGTTTAAGAATTACCAAGACGCGAATTTGTTGGTGGGGCTGCAAGGCTGCGTTTGTTGGTGAAGAGTATCTACGTAGTCTTTGACGGATTAGCTGTAAGTCGATGTTGCGAGCAACAGTCTTCAAGAATCTTAGATACCGTAATGTAATAGCCGGCCTCGTTTGAGGTGAAACCGGCTGACGAATATTTGTTTCCCTTTTGGCTATTGATGGACCAATCATTTCCAGAACATGTTCGAAATCACTTTTCGACATTCTCGTAAAGTTACCAAATGATCCATCTCCCATTCTGAGGTCACTCATCAAATTTCCTCTTTGCAAAAGATAGTTTCGAATCCACCATCTTTTTCTCTTATTTTTTTATAAGAAATCCTCATCAAAAAGACATCAGATACAGAAAACACAACAACACTACCTCCTCGGGCAACATTTTAACGCAGACTGTCTGAGGCAGTCTCTTTTGAAAGGGTGGTAGATTTTGACGTTCAATAAGTGATTATAAATCCTATTTTGAATAAAAATATTTGAATTTGAATTTGGCATGTGGACAACCTTAATTGATTTAAACATAGTTGCTAGCAACATTCTCGCCACTCACCAACAATGTTGATCAACTGTTCCTAAACAAATGTTTACCATGAATACGGGGCTTTAAAAGCGGATTTCAGGCTGCATAAAACGCTCTCAAATGGTATTAGAATGGCAAGTGGGTCCGCAGAGCCTAATTAAAATAAGAATCCTTTTAATTTATTACCTGTGGGAGTCTCCTTTGAACATGATGCCGGCTCGATTATGGGTACCACAACGGCGCCTATTTCTGCCGTGAAACATTAATGTGTAAACATTATTGTGTTTCGTTCTGAAATGCGCCGTAGCTTGTGAACTTACTGGGCAAATGAGACTTAACATATTATGAGGTGACGAGCGCTATAGTTGTGCCGCTCGGAATTTTCGAGGTTTTTCAAAAATCCTGAGCAGCACTTGCCATTACCATCAGCTGAACGTCTTGATAGTCTCGTGCCTTATTTTCATAAAAAAAGTCAACGCGTGACAACAGGCTAGGTTTATTACAATTGTGTGCGTGACGACAAGCTACGTCTTACACTCGCGAAACGCATGTCGCTTTGTTTTAGTGTGAGTGTGTTGCTGAAAATAGAGGTTAACAGTTCACCGCTATTTATCGACGTATTCACAGCATTGTAATGAGCAGGGCGCATCATTTACCATCAGCTGAACGTACTGCTCGTCTCGTCCCTTATTTTCATTAAAAAAAACGACGGAATATTTCAATGACTCTGCCCAAATCTAGAATATAATCACATCTATCGTTAATTGCGTCAATAGTTTCATTGTCTGTGACGCCAAACATATTCAATGTTATATTAATGAAAGGCGTTATGATTCGGCGCCAACCATTTCAATTGGACGACCGTGGGCTTTTAATTTATACTACTTCTGATTAATAATGATTAACTAGTTGCTGCCCGCGTGTTCGTTCGCGTGGACGCTATATAATGCAATAATACTATGCCTGCATGGCTTAAAAATTAATAAAATATAGCCTATGTGCTATTCCAAGGTATAATTCATCACCATTTCAACTTTCAGCCTAATAAGTTCAGTCGTTTTGCCGTGAAAGAGCAACAAACATACAAATATACAAACATTAGTAAGATTATGCATTTTTATTATTTTAATGTTTATCTTTTCTATCATCATGAAATAATAATTTAATAAAAAATATTAAAATTAACAAATGAACATAAAAAAAACACACGCACAGTGCTACGATTTTCCGACACCATTAAGTGAGTCTATAACCTCCTTCTAGTATAGAGTGAAGTGATATTTAAGATCTTAAATAATTTATACATCTAGATAGAGCCTCTTGCTGTTAGGCAACGCATAAAAACAGGCCAGGTTTATTACTTTAGAGTGCATGACAGCTACGACTTGCAGTTTTCTTTCGACAAGCAGTAAACAGACTTATTAAATACATTAAACTATTTTTAAGAGAGTTTTTATTGTTGTAGTAGAAGTGCCCAAGAATGGACCACGGGACGCGAGTTTAATTTTGCTTACCGATTTTTTTTTTATTTAAGTAAAGGAAACAAACAGTATAATATTAACAATGTAAACAAAATAAGTGCAATCTGGTATAACATCTTCACCAGTAAAGTTTCTACAATTAAAAGGCACATTTAGACTTGTCGGAAGAAAAATAAATTGAAAGTAAATAAAATTATACAAAAATAAAACAATATTATACTATATTAAATTGAAAAAAAAAAAAAAAATTTTTTTTTTCTAGCATACCATATAAGTTTGTAGAACACTTCTACATACAAATGTTATAAAACTTACCAGTGGGAGGCTCCTTTGCACAGGATGCCGGCTAGATTATGGGTATCACAACGGCGCCTATTTCTGTCGTGAAGCAGTAATATGTAAACATTACTGTGTTTCGGTCTGAAGGGCGCCGTAGCTAGTGAAATTACTGGGCAAATGAGACTTAACATCTCATGTCTCAAGGTGACGAGCGCAATTGTAGTCCCGCTCAGAATTTTTGGGTTTTTCTAGAATCCTGAACGGCACTGCATTGTAATGGGCAGGGCGTATCAATTACCAACAGCTGAACGTCCTGCTCGTCTCGTCCCTTAATATAAGTAATTTAAAAAAAAATTGTAGATAGTAACTTCACTTATTGATAGTCGATTTTTCACCTTGGACATAATAAATCTCACAAGTGAGGGATATCAATCAATAATAAAAATTTGCTTATTTTTTTTTTTTAATATTTACACTTTGGCCTTAGATAATTTATACATCTAGATAGACTATGACAGTTGTGAAAACGTCGAAAAAAATTGAGTTAACTCACTGACCTCTAGTATACATATACCACTGGACTGGCGGCTGTCCAAGTGCTTTTGTGCCTGTTTGATATTCGCCATTTTGGCGCTGTTGGTCATGTAGCGAGAGTCTGCGGAACTAAAACCAGTGGTGACAACGTTTACGTTGATTCCTGAAGTATAAATAACACGTAAAACGAACGAAATTAATTCAAATTCAAAAATACTTCAGAGTATTGTACGTTTCTCTAGCAGCCATTTGTATTATACCTCAAAATTAGTGGACGCTCTACTCTGGACGCTCGCGAGTGGCGCTTTAAATAGGCACAAAAAAACACAGGTCAGTGTGTTAACTATACTAACACAAAGTGTCATACAAATCGCGAGTGTAAGACGTAGCTTGTCACGCACACTAAACTAATAAACGTGGCATGTTTTCATCGGTTGTCTAACAGCAAGAGACTCTATCTAGACGAATAAGTTATCTAAGAATTTGGCTTCAAATAAGAATTTTGTAGAAAATAGTAAATTTTTAGTTTTTCCCCCCTTGTTTTAAATACTGGTGTATGCATAGGCTTGGACAGGACACAACTGAGAACCCTCACGGGGTTCCTATCCGGCCATTGCAAGCTGAATGGGAAGCTAGTATTTGCCAGAATGGGTCTCAGTGAATCAAACCTGTGCAGATTCTGCTGCGAAGCCACTGAAGATACATACACATTCTTCTGGAATGCGAAGTCATTGCCAGAATTTGACTGGGCTGATCTTAGATTCACTCAAAGCAGAGGACGTGCCCTGCCTGGACCCTCTGAGGATCCTAAGCCTTTTAAAAGTAGGTCTCGAGGATTATAATTTAAATCTTGGCACAATAACACGCATCCTAGTTAGTAGCCTCGATTCTCCTACTTAAGGTTTAAGTTTGAGAGCAGGCGCGCTAGCGCAAGAAGGAGGCACAATATATCCTAGGATTTAGTGCGTTGAAATCCCCAAATCATAAAAAAATAAAATAAAAAAATACTGGTGTATTCAAAATACAGATGAAGTTAGTATTTGGTTAAATAAATTCTCTCATCTATATTCAGTCAAACTATTTAAAATTAACCAATATGCATACGCGTGATAGCCCTATGATTATCACAGGCAGCATTTGAAGGTTTTTGCGGAACAAAGTGTAGTAAACAGTAGTTGTAAAGATGAATAGATCAAGGTTCCAGTCGGTGGGTGCATCACAATGCTGTTACAATACTGTAGGCAGCTCATTCTTCAGCAACACCTGTTTAGCTCTTCAAGGTTGTCAATAATATTAATTCAAACAATCTTGGCTTGAAAAAGAAGTAGCATATCATTTTCTTGAAGCAGTTCACGCAATTTTCGACCATTCATTTTAAGAATCTAATGTAACTAACAAAACAATCGAATGTTATATAATATTATGTAGTCATCCGCAGGGCATTTGCCGCTCTTAATATACCAGCTGTTTTAGAGCCAAATGGTATTACCCGCCGCGATGGCAAGCGTCCTGATGGAATGACGATGGTGGCTTGGGCACGGGGAAGGGCGCTGGTGTGGGACGCTACTTGCGTCGACACTCTGGCTCCTTCTCATGTCCAAGTTACGTCAGTTGGTGCTGGGGCTGCTGCTTCGACTGCCAAAGACAGCAAGCGTCGCAAATATGTTGGTCTCAGTGAGTCATACATCTTTGTGCCGTTTGGTGTCGAGACACTTGGCCCGTGGGGCCCAGAGGCGCGGAGAATGTTAAAAATACTATCTTTGCGCCTCAATAAGGCTGGAAACCCAAGCGCTGGCAGCTATTTCGGTCAACGGATCAGCCTTGCTATCCAACGCGGCAATGCGGCCAGTATTCTTGATACGCTTCCACGTAATATTAGTTTTAATTTTATGTAGTCGTAGTGTAGTATTGTTAATATAGTTATAAGATTTGTTTTGTTTGAATAATAAAATATACTTAATTAAGGGCCATATTATGTATTACTTGTGAGATACGTTGTATTTTAAATAACGAAAAGATATATTGTGTCATGCCAAATTAACCTATTTATTTAAAACATGACGGATTTTTCAAATTGATACGGTCACTATAAGTAAAATCATTTATATGATAATATAGATGTTTGTTTCCGAGTCATGGATGTTTATATGTATTTATGTATGTGTAATTAAGTATATTGTATTCAATATATCAGTGTCAGGAGGAGTTATCTGTATTCCGATATTTGAATCGTTGATATATATCGGGGCTCATAATCTCGTCGAATAAACATACATATAGATTAGAAAACCGAAAACACATTGTAACGCGGTAGGCGAGGATCGAACCTGGGGCTCCGTGGTGAGAGTCTACCTGTTGTACCAACGACGCTTGTAAAAAGCTTTCCTATAAAGTATAGAATAAAAACTTAAATTGAACAAATTTACTTACTATTTACAAATATATGTTTTGACTCGTAAAACAAAAAACAAACGAGGAACAAAGAAAGGATGTATAAAAAAGTACATAATCCGAGATAAATATTTGCAGGACTAAGTGTTTACACCTTAAAAATTAATAAAGGAAATACTTATAATCTACTTAACTGCCAGTTTCGGGCATACAAATATTTGTAAGTCAAATAAATCCGCATAAGAAATAGATGTAATTTTTTGTTTACCAAAGGCAGTGACAACAACATATCATAACATATATCAGTTTGTAAAGGTGTTTTGACATGCGGATATGAATCATATTACAACATAGCCAACTGAATATAGTAATTAACAATTTTATATATATATACTAGCTGACCCAGTAAACGTTGTATTGCCATATAAAGTAATAAATAAAAAAATCCATTGCCATCTTGCAACCCTATTGCGGATGTAACAGAATAATATAAAAATCGTGATAGAAAAATAGATGTTTATCGTAGACGGGTGAAAATTTGAAGTTGTATGTATTTTTTAAAGTTGTATCATAAAAATAAAAAAATTATCTAAAATTAAAAAAAGAAATTGTAGTGGACTACCCTTAACATTTAGGGGGATGAAAAATAGATGTTGTCCGATTCTCAGACCTACGCAATATTTCATGAGAATCGGTCAAGCCGTTTCGGAGGAGTTTAAAGTTTCACTACAAACACCGCGACACGAGAATTTTATGTGTTATAATGTATGTATATCTTAATATATATAAATCTCGTGTCACAATGTTTGTCCTCAATGGACTCCTAAACTAATGAACGGATTTCAATGGGGATTACTTCATGGAGTGCAGTTTAGTCCAACTTAAGAGATAGGATAGTTTTTATTTCGATTTGGGACCCATAATTATTTTTATTTCCAATATTTGTTTTGTTTGGACATATTTTCTGTGAGAGTATTTTTGACGCGCGGTTTGACAGTTCTGCTGTGAAACAATTTCATTATAACAACAAGGAGCATATTATTATGTTACAATGAAAAATTATTGACAAATTCATCAAAAACGGTATTTTATTTATTATGTACAGAACAACGTCTGTCTGGTCAGCTAGTAAATATTTATATTATAAGAGGCAAGACTGCCTAAGTAAGTAAAGTTTAGTATGATACGTGCAGTGAGATTTGACATAAGTTTGAAATAGTAATTACAATTGGGCGACGAAGTATAATCCGGCTAAGTTTGAAAGCGAACAGTTGCATAAAACGTAGTGGATTTCGGCTTTCTCCGTTTTTTACAAGATTATAGCCGTCATCTGTCAATCTATCAATGACAAGTCAGCCTTTGAAATTAAAATTATATTTTTTTTTTATGGAATAGCAGGACAAACGAGCGTCACCTGGTGTTAGGTGATCACCGCCGCGCACTATCTCTTGCAACACCAGAGGAATCACAAGAGCGTTGCCGGCCTTTAAGGAAGGTGTACGTGCTTTTTTCAAAGGTACCCATGTCGTATCGTCCCGGAAACACCGCACAATCTCATTCCAGAGCTTTGTAGTACGTGGAACCGCCACGAATCCAAATGGTGGAGATGATATACTAACTTGTGGCGTGCCGTGCGAAGGTGGAATTTGGAAGTGAACGTCGAAGGTGATTATATTTTTTTAGGATGTAATTAAAAACCAATAACCGAAAATATAAAACCAATTAGGCTATTCACATGAAAGGATACCATCTCTTTGCTAAAAAACCTTCAATGTGATTCTATAAAAATAGTCAAAGCCATTAGCCAACAAAGGTGAAATGATGTACTTCAAGCAATTCTAGAACCACTTCCTTCGTCCCGTACATTAAGGCATGTCCCCACAATAAAAACGCAGCGGTCCGTAAACGACAATTTGTCATAAAAGGGCGCGACTAATCGAATTGTAAATCACGTCCACAAATCCTGACATAATTGCAACAACACTGCATCCTAAAATATGTTTTAACATGTCAACTTTAAGGTGTATTTTTGAAAATCAAGTCTTGTAGTTAGGACATTCTGTGAAGGTAGGCTTGCTTGCGAAACTTGATTGAGGTCAGTATGAACTTACAAATGTGAATGAAGCGAGTTCAAAAACCTTACAGAGTAGGCGACGCACAGATCTTTTATCATTAAAAAATTATTCTTCGATATTGTTTTAAGTATTTATATTATCATTCAATTAATTCTTAATATTTATATTAATTTATTTCAAGGGAAATAAAACAATAATTCTTCGTTATTCTTCTAAGTATTTCTGTAATACTTTGCGATGGTCAAAAGTATAAATAAAAAGGATTCTTCAATAAGACATAGTTCAATAAACCGTCCTTAAAGGACGGCAACGCATGTGATTCCGCTCATGTGATTGTGGGCGGCGGTGATCACTAAACAACAGGTGACCCGTACGCTCGTTTGTCCTCCTATTCCATAAAAAAAAATTTCTAACTTGAAAAGCACAATTTCAAATGACGAACAATTTGCTATTCAATTTACTTTGGGATTCATAACCAGGCTTTTTTTGTATACTCGTATTGTAGGTAGGTATGCTACCCACTACAGCGAGTGAAGGAAAAACAATTAATAAAACTAAAAACACCTTAACTGAGGAATAATTTAAAATTTAAAGAGGATATCACCTTAATTGATTTTATTTTATTTCCTACATTAAGTTCCTATTGGACCTTTTGAAATGAGCTAATAATACGTCTGTTCCCTTTTTTTAAAATAAGTTTCCTGTTTCGCACGATTTCGGTGATGCGTTTATCTTACACTTGTATTAGTAGGTTATGTATTTTTACACACTTTTTTTTAGCTTCACCTGTATGTATGTTTGTTTGTAACCGACTCAGTTGGGCGCGATTTTGGCCCACTTTAAACGGCCAGATTTTGTTCAAACTTCGTAGATTTATCGAGGAGCGATGACTATACACTAATGTTATAAAATTATTAATAATTAATATTGATTTATGTCCCAAATAACGTAAAATAGTATATTTCTAAAGATTATTGAACAAAAATTCTGTTTGCAACTTGGCCTGAAAAAAAGACTGTCAAAGGTTACAAAATAAACAGTATTATTATCTGTGGCATCCGTACTCTATGGCATCCCATTAAATTATCTCCAAAGAGCCGCAAAAAATTGGTTGCAGCACGATGCTGAGTGATCAGGTTATGTAAAGACCTAGTTAATATTACGTTGTATACCCGTATGGTTCAGGTGTACCACCTTAGGGCAGGTGATACCTTCAAGGTCGCAAATGCATCGAGGGTATTTAGTAGATTGTAAAAATCCGTGAAATCGATATAGATTATTTATTGAAGTAGGCGTTACTTTGCGGAAATCCTTAATTATACAAATGTTTTAAGTTTTCTTAAATGTTAATTCCGCTAATATTTGTCTTTAAAACAATTCGACACGTGTTTTGCCTCTGCACGAGGCATCCTTAGGACATGTTGACTCGCCAAATTATGGCACGAGACAACAGTCACGTGTCGAATTGTTTAAAGACAAATATTGGCGGAATTAACACTTAAGAAGACTTAAAACATTTGGATCGGTAAAGATTTTCGCCAGAGGCCATTTCACTAAAGATTTACATAGAATAGTACTAAAGTTCTTCCTTATCATTACAAAAAAAAAATATTAATATTAGCATAGTCATATAAGCGCTCTTCGAGAACCTAGTGTCGGAATATTTTTTCAAATTAAAATATTTATTTTTAAAATAGGATTTAAAATCGCTAAACGAACATCGAAAACCACAAACCAACCTTCTTCCTTTTTTTAAAAAAATTTTGTCACAATAGCTGAAACGGGTGTCTCGGTTCAGTTATTGTGACTTAAAATTTGCCCACATTGTAATGCTCTGTAAGTTCATATATATGTGTAAGCGCCTGTTTAGTTAAAATTTTTAAAAAACGCCGCTCAAAATTTTTGGCTTTTTCAAGAATCCTGAGCGGCACTGCATTGCGCATGGGCAGGGCGTATCAATTACCATCAGCTCAACGTCCTGCTCGTCTCGTCCCTTATTATCATAAAAAAAAGGGTCAGACGTATGGAGTATAGAACCTTTGGTCTAGTGCAACCCACTATTTAGTGCAACAATATACCCGCGTTAAACGCAGAGCTACTAGAATCGACTGGCATCCAGTATTCTGTGAATGGATCTATCACTTGTCGTTGCGCATAGACGCACTTCTAACCCGTTTATCACAGAAAGCTATTTACCCTGATGAACTCATATATCACCGCCTGTTATGTCTGCTGCCTTCAGGGAGATTTCTGTCATTTACAATCAAACTATGGAATGAGCAACCTGCCGTGGTGTTTCCAGAAGGATACGACATGGGGACTTGGGGCACAATACAGTAATAGTACTTTGACTTTATACTAGAGCGCCCAAATCGACGCACGCACACATAGACACGATTTACACGGGCGCTAAGCGTTCTTGGGAAGACAAAAATATTGAGTGCCACGCCACGCCGTACGCCGCTGAGACTTTCTTTTTATGGAATAGGAGGACAAACGAGCGTACGGGTCACCTGGTGTTAAGTGATCACCACCGCCCACTTTCTCTTGCAACACCAGAGGAATCACAGGAGCGTTGCCGGCCTTTAAGGAAGTTGTACGCGCTTTTTTTGAAAGTACCCATGTCGTATCGTCCCGCACAAGGAAGCTCATTCCACAGCTTTGTAGTACGTGGAAGAAAGCTCCTTGAAAACCGCACTATGGAGGACCGCCCCACATCCAGATGATGGGCCTGATATCCTAACTTGTATTGGTTAAACAGCTCTTCGAAACACTCCCCGTGATAAATGCGGTAGAAGACACACAATGAAGCGACGTCTCTACGCAACGCCAAGTGATCCAGCCGTTCACAGAGCACTGGGTCCCCGACAATTAGAGCTGCTCTGCGTTGCATGCGGTCAAATGGATCGAGCTGACAGCAATACTCCATGCGTGGCCGGACCTGAGCTTTGTAGACTGGTCGCTGTCCGAGTAGAATTAGCTGCGCCGCACCGTCCGCGTCGTGAATGTTTTTGTATTTATCAAACCTAAGGGTCCGTCCAGGCGTAGGTATAAATTGCAAGGAGACCGTTGAGTAACGCTTCTGTTCTATTACTTTTATTGTCTGTGGTTATCTGATATGTTTAATCTATCAGAAATACAACTGGCAACTACAACTGGTCCAATAATGATGTAACATCACATAATCGTTGGGTCACATACAGGAAGTGTGCTTAACTAAGTTGATTTATAAAAAAATGCGACATCCCGTTTAGGATTTCCCTGTTACAACCAGTTTATTTATGAGAGAAAGTATACGGTTGCTTTTCACCGGAAAAGCGTACCGTTACTATATTTATTTATTTTAAATCCACGAATTGATTTATTTCGTTACAGGTTTTATTAGAAGCGAAGAATTGGAGGATAAAACAGCGTACTGGTCATTTCTAATTAGTTATTTGGGACAAACACGGCAGACACTCCCCAACATTGATGCCAGTATGGCAAATCGCCTTATTAAGCTCAATAGAATCCAACTAATATAACGGCGGCCTTAACCGGGCACGGTCCTTTTAATAAACATCTATTTAATATGAACATTACTCATAGCCCTCTGTGCAGGGCCTGCATGGTGGCAGAGGAAGCTGCTGCACATATACTTTTTCATTGTCCAGGTGTAGCAACTTACCGGGCTCAACATCTTGGTACCCCAAACAAACTCCCAGAAGTCTTTAGGAAGGAGAAGGTGGTGCTAAGGTTTCTGGAGGAATTGGGGTGGCAGGAGTTTACCAGTGGGAGGCTCCTTTGCACAGGATGCCGGCTAGATTATGGGTACCACAACGGCGCCTATTTCTGCCGTGAAGCAGTAATGTGTAAGCAAGGTGACGAGCGCAGTTGTAGTGCCACACAGAATTTTTGGGGGTTTCAAGAATCCTGAGCGGCACTGCATTGTAATGGGCAGGACGTATCAATTACCATCAGCTGAACGTCCTGCTCGTCTTGTCCCTTATTTTCATTAAAAAAAAGGAATGACAAAATATATATTAACATACACGCAAAATAGGCGCGCAGTCGTCGAGTTGCGGAAATTAGCCCGATTATACCATACCATACCATATTTATTGGGGTTTTTTTTTGATGATAGCGTTTATCTAAGGCAGGGGTGCTCAAGCTTGAACTAATGGCGATCTACCTCAAAATTGTTAAACTACGATCGATCGGCTCTGAGAGGCTTCAAGTATGTGTGATGAAGGATTGTCGTCTAGGTAGAGTGTCACGATGACATAGATATTAGTTTTGCGCACAATATGCATTTTTTTAGTCAAGGTAAGTGTAGGTTTACTCTTAAATGTCAATGAAAAAACTCATAATTATTATTCAAAAATGCGATATTATTGGTTCTTACAAAACAAACGCGTTCTAAGCTTAACTAAGAATGACTTTGGATGATGAATGATGACACTGCATGTCCGTAGCATACTTTTCATAAGATGGTACGTAATTACCGATTTTAGTTTATTACACCGGATTTTTTTCTCGAGATCGACTCGAAAAGCACTCGCGATCGACCAGTCGATCCCGATCGACCGTTTCAGCACCCCTGATCTAAGGGCTATATCTCACCGGGACACCACGGTGTCGCGACTGGTTAGCGCGACCGTAAGCTGCCGAACTAGACACTATTCATACACCTGCCCGCTCACCAGAGTCACGGCATCACACTGAGGTAGTATCAAAATGGACCTCGATGAGATACCGCACTACTGCTGTAGTAGAACAAAATTTTAGTGAAAAAAGATACAGTGGTGGATTCATCCTTATTTTAGACGTAGTTCCTGAAAAACGTTCCAAGACACAAACATCACATTTTAAGGAATTCGTGTTTAAAGTTTAAGAAATATTAGTGTATTCCATACATGTGGGTTAAAAGGCATAAAAGGCATTTATTTTTCTCAAAATTGATTCCTTTAGAATTCTTTTTTCTCATTTCTAATAACTACTAGATACTACTACCGCTTCGGAAACAAATGGCGCTCTGAGAGAGAAGAAGCGGCGCAAGAAACTCACCCAGCATTCTTTTTTTGCGCTCTTTTCAATAAAAATATACAATATTGTACAGTCATTTCTATCGCTATAAAGAAATCATAATCTAGTCCCAGGCTGTCCGATCATTTAGATATTCAGCAGTGGAGTAATAGGATTTACGACAGAGCGATTTTTTTTTATAAAACATTTAAATTTATTTATAGATAATGCCTGAACAGTGGCTGGGACTTTATTATAGAAGTGTATATATTTACCCTTAAAGCTATTATGTATCTTATGAAGCCTACTAGAATTAGTTACAAGCAATCCCTTATTTCTAGTGTTATAATAATGAAAATCACTATTAAGAGCAAAAAGGTGACGATTTTTGTGAACGTATATTAAATTTTCATAAATGTACTGACAATGAACAGTCATAATATTTATTTCTTTAAATTTTTCTTTGAGAGACTGTCTATAACCAAGCTGATATATAGCACGAACAGCTCTAAAGCAAAGGTTGGCCTAATATTTCATTATGTCATTTAAAGAGTGGCATTAGGGCTGTGTGACCAGTTTTATGTCCTTAACTCAATTTCTACATGATTGTGGCTTGGAACGTTTAACTGGAATTACGTCCAATTAGCCTAAGCATTTCATTTATTAATCTCTATCGGAATTCAAGGCTAAAGAGCTTCTACCAAAATATTTAATACAACTATCCTATATGGAAACTGAAAATCTTCTTAAGGTACAATCCTAAAAAATACACACAATACATATACACAATACACACACTTTCATACACACAACACATATACACACAATTAATACTTGTATAGTTATTACTGTTACTTTATTTCTTTATATGATTAGTAAAATTTTAGTAATCAGCTTGTTGTCACTAGCCGCTTGTATATCTTTATTTTCTGTTAATTCTACTATTTCCCCCACGAGACAGGCAACGCCTAGTGTGGGGATCAGTATAAAATGTTAATTTGTATATGAAAAGTGCGAAATAAATGATTTTGTATTTTTGTATTTTGTAATTATCTGATGAGAAAGTATCCTAAATTCTACTAGATCTACTTTGGATTTCGATTATATACCTTTTTGTATCGAAATTAGCAGCCCCATCACTTATTCTGTTTGTTTTAGGTACCTAGCTACTATATTTTAACAGTATAGGAGTATAAATTATTAAGCTGTTAAACTAAACTGGTACGGCCGTACAAATAAACTTGGCATAAAATTATACCTGAGAATAAACCAATATAATGCAAATTGTTGGTAACTATATCGCTTACAACACTGTCAATAAATTGTTAATTCATTGGCCCTTGAACTTGCATCCCGTAACAATTAAAAAAATTAAAAAAAAATTGTGAATTCAGAAGATTTCCGAATAAACGCGGGAAACGTTACGCTGTGCGGCATGAATAATTATTAAAATGCACTTTAAAGTACTTGAGCATACATTAATTATCATTAATTATTTACAACATAAAAATGCTTATATATAATATTGACAATATATAATATAATTACTTACTAAGTCAAATCTTATAACTATATTTACAATACTACGACTACATAAAATTAAAACTAATATTACGTGGAAGCGTACCAAGAATACTGGCAGCATTACCGCGTTGGATAGCAAGGCTGATCCGTTGACCGAAATAGCTGCCAGCGCTTGGGTTTCCAGTAGCCTTATTGAGGCGCGAAGATAGTATTTTGAACATTCTCCGCGCCTCTGGGCCCCACGGGCCAAGTGTCTCGACACCAAACGGCACAAAGATGTATGACTCACTGAGACCAACATATTTGCGACACATATTACTTACTTGTAGTGGAAGTTCACCAATAATACGTAATGCAGCATTGGGGACAGATAGGCCGATCCGTTGGCCGAATGACTGCCAGCGCTCGCCAAACAATGTGGGAATACACCTTTAAAAACGCGTGTTCACTCACCGTAAAATCCGGCTCTTGTGATTCCTCAGTTCAGTATTTCGAACATGGTCATTGGGGACCACAAACCATCAGATGTCAAAAATATTTTGTATTAAAACATTGAATCACCCAATGGGCCACATAGTACCCATAGACAGAATATATTATTAGCGTTTAGACTACCTGACAGCTCAAAAATGCGCGACCAATTTTGACTTGTGTGCTTTTCATAAGCTTAATTTTCAAAATACTACGGAGCCAATACCATGCGTGGCTGACTGTTTACGACTTGTCAATAAAAATCGGTTACATTAACAACAGTTTCGCTTTCCTTCTCTATATCTTGTTGTATCTTTGTTTGTTTAACAATAGTATTTAGGACATTTAACTAACAATTATTATGGATTTTTTTTTCCGAATTTAAATTATTAATATTATCACTATTAATTACTTTCTTTTTAATTGTCATTATGATATATCTTAAAATTTAAACTGTAATTTTATCTGTAATTTAATTAATTGATATTAATATCAAATTAAACTCAACAGTGTTATTTAATTTAATTTAAGTTAAGATTGTTTGTATATCTATGGGTAGTGCCTGAAAATAAATGATTTATTATTATTGTACTTAGGTCCATGATAGTACCTACGTATGTATAGGTACATCACTCACATACATGGAGCGCATATCACTTTCTTCGATATCTGACATAATAATAGTTAGTTATCAACCGCCTGATACACTTTATATGACCGTGGCAAATAACCGTGTGAACTGCTTTCTAACCGTCACACAATCGAACGTTTAATGCTGCTAAACTGATCGTCTACGCGATGCTACTTTGATAAAGAATATAATTTTAATATAAAACTTAGTTTGGCCATAAATACTATTAATAAACAAAATATTACATTTGAATTTGGAACCTGTCATTTTTATATTATGATTATTCATTGAGTTTTCACATTTTGGCGCCAATACATTGTACAATATTTTGCGATATTAAATTGGCGTGGGGTGATAAAGAGAACCGAATCGCTGTGATTGCATTACATAAAGTAGGTAAGGAGCCAAATGCAATATTTAAAACTCTCCATACGCTTGGTATTAGTAAAATGTTTGTATTCCGGACTATTAATAGGTACAAACTCCTCTGTTTGTGACAGAAAAAGATCTGCCGTCTACGTAGTATTCGTACAAAAAAGGCGGTCGAAGCAGTAAGGGAAAGAATTCGAGGAAATCCTGTCCGAAACCAAAGATTATATCTGGGGAGATGAAGATAGAACCATGTCGTGTATTTTAGAGGTGACTCAGGACTTGCAGCCTATATGAGACGTACTGGTCATTTCTGAACTGATAATTTAAAAAAGAATAGGGTGGTAAAATTGAAATAACTACTGAAGCGGTACGCAAAGGGAGGTTATAGCAAAATTTGTTTACGGATGAGAGTTTTTGTACAATTGAGCAACATTTTAACAAAAACATGACCGTGGCAATGCTCAAAGCTCTAAAGAAGCTTTCTAATTAGTCGACAGAGTGCAACGTGGGCACTATCCGACTTCAGTGATGGTTTGGTGGGGTGTTAGCTATGAAGGAGTGACTGAGCCATACTTTTGTGAAAAAGGTATCAAAATATCGCCACAAGTGTATCAATATACCATTCTTGAGAAGGTAATGAAGGCCCTTAACAACACCATGTTCAATAATCAAGAATGTTTTTTCCAGCAAGCTCGGCGCCGGGTCATTAAGTTCGGTCTACGCAGTCTTGGTTGGAAACGAACGTTTCGGGCTTCATCAGAGCTGAAGACTGAAGCTCTAAGGAAGCTTCCTAATTAGTCGACAGAGCGCAAAGTGGGCATTATCCGACTTCAGTAATGGTTTGGTGGGGGTCAAACCACGTTCAAATTTTGTGTCATTAATCCCAAACGGGAGGGATGTCACTTTAAAACATAACAAATTGTAACTCATGTTACTAGACTAGAAAGATTCTTCATACTAACATTCAAAATACAGTTGTGCCTATGATTGTTATCTCAGGATCCAGTTACAAGATGTTCGGATGACATTAAGATAAGTAACATATGGGTCAGGCGGCGCGGAATGAAAGTAAAAGTGTGCATACGAGGTCTACCAGCCCGCGGTGTATACACAACTGTGTAACGGTATTCCATTCGGTGTGAATCTTATGATTTTACACCGAGACTGTGGAGGGAATACTCAATAACTGCTTGTTATAAATTTACTCCATTTAATTTATAAAATATACTTAGATTATGGATTGGTCTCCGCTATAGTCCAACTATATACCGCACTACCTAAGAACAATAGTTTTTTTTTACTACCGGCAATTATTAGATGCTTGTGTGCGTGGCATCTTGACTACTTACTCATGATATGTGTATATTATTTTAACAAAGTTTTACTAGGCAACCCGGCATTTTAGTTTTAATAATTATCAAAGTTTTTGTTCGATATTGGCTCGAGTACACCCATTTGGGCGTAGTATTAGTTTCCGCACTTTGCAACTACGCCTGAGATTTTTAGTAAGCATTAATCTATACAGTAGTAATCTAAGAAAATATAATTTGAAGACTGGCAACGACATCTAGAATTGAACTCGGAACTTATCTATAGTATAATACGTCATTCTAACCGGCCATTGGTATTTTGTTTAAGAGGGTTCTCTCGCTCCTCTCTCCTAGAGCTTTGTAACTTAAACACGAATACACGCAATATTTAATTTTAAATTAACGCATCTTCTATTCTCAAAGTCCATCAAAGTTCATCACCATATATCGTCCATCATAACATGGCTTAAATTTTTTTTAATGAGCAAAAGTGACGAGTAAATCATCTTAAACTCTAAACTTTGGGACAACTCTGCGAACCTCGATTTAGCTACGCTAAGGGCTACATGAGAACTGCCGGACCGCTGACACATGTGGTGATACGCGCAATCGTGGCGTCACTCTGAATTTTTGGATTTCAAGAATCCTCAACAGCTCTGGGTTGATCACTTACCATCAAGTGAATACCCTTGCTCCTCTAATCTCTTCTTATACATATAAAAAACCCTGAAAAATAATAGCTAGCAACGGAGCCTCTATCGTCGCGCTTTTTCGTTTCATCGAGTTTCAAAACACAACGATTCTAAAGCAGTTTCAATTCAATAAAATAATACATATAAATATAATGCAATAAATATAAATAGATTAATATAAAATAATATGTAATGTTGTTGTCACTCCCTATAATAAATAATAGATATAAATCATTTTTCGTACTTTTAAATTAACAAAATGAAAAGATACGACAAACGTTGGTATTGTATCTGTCAACTTCACCTGACAGCTGTCAACACTGTTATATTGACAACAAAAACAAAATGGCACGGACCCGAAAATCGTGACGATTTGATAAAAAACTACTCGCATGCGTCGTTAACGAATTTTCACTTTAAAATTTACCCTTACAACAATAACTTACCCTTATAAATGGATTCTTCTTTGGTAAATGGTCCACCTCATCCCTCGACTCGTCGTCTGCGGAGTTTACCCTCACGCAGGTCTTATGAACGTATTTTTCATCCATATTCTGAACACATTATACACTCAACATTACACTGTAAGTCACTTCACTTATTTTACTTCACCGGTCTCAGTTACTTTTTAAATCGCTAGAAAGGCAAAGGTAATCTATACAGCCACTACGCTAAAACACACGAAATTATTTTAGGACAATAAACCACTTATTTATATATTAATTGACTCACTACTTCTTATTTTGTTATTATTAATTTATTAAAAATTAAACTGATCGAAACATTCACATTCAATTGCAAATTGTTATAGCAGCCGAAGCCATAAAAAAACACTTATTTGGCGGGAAGATAATCCACTGCACGCTACGACCTGAAACAAATGGCGACAGTTAAACACCAAGTTGCGACATTGTTGATAGTGACTAATGTTTGTTTTTCAGTGATCTCATTTCGTTTGTCTTCAGATATCTTACTGATAATAATAGTATTGTGTAATTGTAATAATATGGTTGAAAGATAAGTGACCTAATTATCATTGTTATTAATTTCAATATAAATTGGAATAGAATTGAAATAAACAGCAACAATAACTACAGAATAGATTAATACATACGCCCTTATTCATAATAGTCTGCTAACTTGAAGCATTGCTAATTCTCACTCTGTCTTCTTCTATTGACCTAAGTCAGTATGAGAAAAAACACTCCTTAGCGGCTGTTTAAAGTTAGCGGACCATTATGAATAAGGGGGTTAGGGTATTAACACCTTAATAATCATGAGACTACCATACCTATCTGTTAAGGCACGAACAATAATTAAGATAGCACTCGATAAATTTCAAAGGCCACCTAAAACTTATTTTAAGAACTTGTATGTATATACACACATAAATCTTTTTAAACTTTTATCATCGCGGAATCTTAACATAGTAATTGTTATGACGGGTACTCACGATATATATTTTATTAATTTTATGCCGATATTTCGATCCAATTGCATGAATCATGGTCACGGTGGAATTGCGGAGGCGTGTGCCAATAGTTTCTCTCCGCCTTCATTTCCATAAACCTAATCTGAGACTCAATCGATGTTAGATAATTACAGCAGTTATCACCCATTAGGTACGATGTTCACACTTCAGTTATTGTATCTTTTAATAGTTTATATAGAATTCTATTACAACATAAAGAAATAAGTGCTATAAAATAAGAATTTCACAAATATTAATTTAAAAAAAAACATTAACAACAATTTTGTTTTTTATAATTATAATGTTATTTCTCATATTATGTGTTAAATTAAATGTATATATAATATAATTGAATCAGGAATTCTTTCAACAGTTACAGTTATGAAAAGATATGCCTAAAGAATTTTCAAGATGATTCGCAACAGTTAATAAATGGAGAAGAAAGATTTACGACACACAACAAAAAAGGCGAAAGAGATAAAAAACCATTCAGGAAGCACTGATCCTATGAAGAAAAATAGTTCATAAGTTAGTTTATTAATTAAATTAGAGTTATCTAATTCGTACAAGTCCAGAACGAAACTGAATCTGGGTATTAAAAGATTTCGTTGGGTATCAAACTGCTTTTACAAAAATACGAATTAGCCATTTGAAATGCTGTAAAGCGGAAGATTACTCGTATTGATGTAAATGGTAAAACCAATTGGTGATGAGAGATTTTCAAGAGATGAATGGGCGTAAATCTGTAGATCATCAATTGTACAGTGAAGGGAGTTTTGAACACGTAAAGTTAATGAAAATAACAAACATAACAAAATAAAAAGGAGAGGAGACAACACGTCACCTTGAGGCACGCCAAATTTACTCTTTATTACAATTTAATTTTATTTCCTACTGTATATTTATATATAACATAAAATGTATTTATAAAAAAAAACATAAACAGAGACCCGCCCGCGAACGCTTACGATAATTCCGCCGGTATTTAGAGCGCCATACTGAGGAACTTCTGCACGATGCGTGCAGTTCCCAAAACAGCTGCCTTCTGTTTTTGAGGCGAGATTCTCTTGAGATAATGGTCTAGGCTCGTTGATATTAGACCGTTTACGGAAAATTACTATCTATAATAAATATCTGACGCTCTCACCGAACACAATATACGGCTTAGTAGCAATGTATTTTTATTATTTACAATATAATAATGGGTCTGACGATGTCACCACTATGCCTCGATATAACAAAGGTATGTCACGTAATGATAAATAACTTAATAGAGCCTAGCTCGTTATTAGTAATGGAGGGTAGTAATGATAAATTGGTCATGCTTCGTATGCCACTTATGACGAGTTGCAGTGCAAGCGTGAAAATAGACAATATAATAATAGTCTATATTTGAACGATAATGAGTGATAAGATAGGCAAGACGTTAACTTAATAGATAAAGATATAATACAATACAAATAAATAGGTTAATTAATATATAAATAATATTTAAATACAGCTTTAATTATTTGTGACAGAAAATAGTCTAGGTAATTTCAATGTTATTCGAGTATTCTCAGTGGTAAGAATACTTGAGTGATTCCGAGAGATTACAGTCTACCACTCGCAAATGTAAGAGACACAAAATGCATCTGGCACTTTAGTAGGGCCTGTACTACTGATAGTTCGATTTAATGTCAGCCTGAGAAAGTTATAAAACCAATTAATTGCACATTGTTGATAATGTAATGCTTGGAGGTCGCAATTTACCATGAAGTGACCCCTATGGTATTCTTCTTCATTTATGGTCCATATAAAAAACAGAAACATTTGTAACGAGTGCTAAAAGAAGTGATAAATCAAAATAATTAAAAACTGTGGATTCGATTACCGGCTACACTTTTCCCGAGCCGGTAAGACTTAGGGTACCTTCAAGATAAGAATATATGCCTAAGTTATAGGCCGGAAATGCATCTCTTGACCCCTGATGTTGTGGATGTCCAGGAGCGGTTTCCGCACCACTTTTCATCACACTTGTCCGTTTGCCCCCTCTTATATAAAATTAAAAAATCTAAAGAAGTTAACACTTCAAAAAACAAATAATACCAAACAATTAGCTCTGGGTAAACCTTAAAAGGTAATATTTCTCCAGCACTAGTTTGGATTGGATATCAAGATAGCCCCAAAGGATTGGGGCTGTGATAAGGATATCACATACACAAATAAAATTGCCCTCAATTTGATAACAAGTTAATTTCTCACGAAAACGTATCAATGCAGTTCAAACACTTATATTGTCACAAACGGGAAGCCGCCATGTAAATATTTGTATCACAACCAAACCAAACAGGAAGATGTACTATCAATAATATGCTTTCCACCTCGTAACTCCACTTTTTAAGGTCCTGCTCCGAAAAATGCTGTTTATTTTTAGAGCGAAGACTTCGAGAAATAGAAATGAAATTTCTTTATTCATTTAGGTACAATTTGTACGCATATGAAAGTCAAGTTTGATGCCATCTGTTCAAGAAACAAGAGGGTCTTGTTCTGAGAACTGACAAGAAACTCGGCAAGTTTTATCATCTCCTAGTGTGGCAAACAGGGTGTTCGCAAGAAAAGGAAAGCAATATTTAGGACGGAGAATGCACTCTTTAAAAGGATCTGTGAGTAAGCTATACACAAAAATAATCAAAAGCAAAGATCAATTTGAGGCAATGAGTAGGTATGTATTACGACTGAGAATAGTATAATGTTCACCAAGAGGAGGAAATTAGCGATTACTAACGAATATGCAATTCTTAGGTACGAAGCGAAGTTAAGGGCCTTAACATACCCGTTAAAGTTATTAGTGAATAAACTGCAGGTAATAATTTGAGAACTTGAACATAAGTAGACACACAAAGAGATATTTGATTATTTTTTATAGACTTAAAAAAATATGGATTTAAGGCTATCACTGACTGACACATAGTATGTACGTAAATTGAAACCAACCATACTGGAAGTCCATAAAAATATCAATACAAAAAAGCAAATGAAGAACGCGTTCATAATGGACTTTCATACATCTTTTCGGTCCCAATATTTGTACGTAATTACGATGCACTTTGGCCCGGTATCACAATAATCACATCAGTACTTTTCATTTTATGCTGTTAATAAATACATATTTTCTTTTAGCACACCAATAATTAATGCGGTTAAATGCGGATGCTATCTATTAGTTATCTAATACAATATAATTGAATTTAAACCGAGCCTTGACGAGTTAGCCTCGCATTAACTGGAGCGTGTTGCTGTCATTGCTATTCCGACATTTCTTAAATTGACTAGGTGGAATTTTTAGATATTTACCTGTTTGATGAATTAAACTAACAAAAGCGGTCAAGTTCGGGTTGGATCTATATACCTTACGATATACCTACTTATAGGTAACACTACTTCATGACGGTAAAGTTATAAGTACTGGTTTTATTACGCAGATTGACAGTTTTATAATAATCACTTGGAATATTTTTGCTGTCCCCACATCTTCTTAATATTCATGCAAAATTTAAATAAATTTTATACAGTACTCTTGCCAGATTGCCACCTTTCCCTGGTCTGAGGCATATTTTTACGAATGGATGTTAAAATTTTATCTATATATATAAAAATGAATTGCTGTTCGTTAGTCTCGCTAAAACTCGAGAACGGCTGGACTGATTTGGCTAATTTTGGTCTTGAATTATTTGTGGAAGTCCAGAGAAGGTTTAAAAGGTGAATAAATAGGAAAATTCTGCTAAATTAAATAAAAACAACAAATTTGTTTTTCCTTTGATGTGTCCATACATAATTTCTATGAGAGAATTTATTGACGCACGGTTTGACAGTTCTGCTGTGAAACAATTTCATTACGACACCAGCGTGCATATTTTACGAAGTAATTGTTGATGTTATGATATATTATTGACAAATTCATATAAAAACAATATTTTATTTATTATATACAGAACAACGTCTGTCGGGTCAGCTAGATTTGAATAAAAATTCTTTTCTGTCTTTTGTACGTGGCGACAGAACGTGATAAACAAAATAAAATGTCGCACATTTTAGGTTATGCGAAGGATACTGACTCATTTCCTTGATTATTATTCAGATCAACCACGAATGGTTTTCACGGCAAGGTCAACCAGTATTTCCGACCAATTTTCCTCGCCTTTTAACTTCCCAATTGTTTTCATAGCTTCAATAAACTTTGAAAATAAAGGAAAAGACGAGCAGGACGTTCAGCTGATGGTAATTGATACGCCCTGCCCATTACAATGCAGTGCCGCTCAGGATTCTTGAAAAACCCCAAAAATTCTGAAAGGCACTACAACTGCGCTCGTCACCTTGAGACATGAGATGCCAAGTCTCATTTTCTCAGTAATTTCAGTAGCTACGGCACCTTTTAGACCGAAACACAGTAATGCTTACACATTACTGCTTCACGGCAGAAATAGGCACCGTCTTGAACGGTGTGCGAAATCATTATGATGCACGCTTAACGAAGCGACGATGGAAAGACACTGCCGAACATACGATGGTTTCAGAGCTAACGAGAGCTTCGAGCAACTGTCAAAGTCAAATAAAATTTATTCAGTTAGGCTTAAACTAACCGCTTTCGAATCACTATAAATATTTCTTTAAAATTACTGAATCTTACTATATGTTATTATGTAAGAACATACAATGACCACTCTTTTCAATCAAATAGAGATTTTTACAATGGCTGTAATATGCATAACAAACACAAGTTAGGATATCATCCCCATCATCTGGATGTGTGGCGGTCCTCCACAGTGCGGTTTTCAAGGAGCTTTCTTAAAAATGGGTACCTTCAAAAAAATCGCGTACACCTTCCTTAAAGGCCGGCAACGCTCTTGTGATTCCTCCGCAAGAGAATATGGGCGGCGGTGATCACTTAACACTTTGACCCGTACGCTCGTTTGTCCTCCTATTCCATAGAAAAAAACTTGTTTGTAAGGTGCTGCATCCATAAATAAGTCGTGTTTAAATAATATCAAATATTTCATAAAAAGTAATAAAGAATAAACTGTATAAATATAAATTATCGTGTATTGGATGCATCAACCTTTAGAGCTTGAATTCATTGTTAGTGTGAGAATGCTTCGTGATGGTCGTGATTACTGTCACATCTCTTTTCAATTGAGTAGTAGAAATATTGAAATGATTATTAATGGATATTGAATAGGCAGGGCGTACCACTTACATTCATTAACGGATTACTGGTCTCGTCACTTCTTACTAAAAATCACCCGATTTTTTTAAGTTATTCCTCGCGCACACCGTCACGCAAATTCGACACCCTGACGTTAGCTGGTCAACTAGACCATTGTATCATGGAACCTCAACTAATGGTAGAGAATTAAATAAATTTCTTTATATAATTAAAATTAATTAAAATATCTCTTATTGTATAAAAAATAATTTAATGATATTTAAATACAAGAATATTTTCTTTGGTTGTATTCAATACAATCTTTATTACAATATTATTTTTTCTACAAACGTACAATAGCACGATGAATATTTTTTTAAGGATTTTTCTTTTATTACCCGAAAGAATCATTTCTTACATGCGTATATAAATACACACACATACACACACTTTTTTTTTAATTTCTCGCCGCATTGCATTGATAACTGACTGACCGTGACTATTTCTGCGTGATGGCAGCAGACATCGAACGGTACCCCGTGTATGGAACTGGAGCAATCCGTTCCGGTTAACCGACGCTAGCGGTTCATAATGGCCGGGCGTTCGATCCCGGTGCGGTCACCAGCTCTGTTATGTTGGACTTGGTAATAGATATATGCTTTTACAACAACATCCCAGAAAATGTTCAAAACAAAAGTATTACGATTTTTTTTTATGAAAATAAGGGACGAGACGAGCAGGACGTTCAGTTGATGGTAACTGATACGCCTTGCCCATTACAATACAGTGCCACTCAGGAGTCTTGAAATAACCAAATATTCTGAGCGGCTGCACAAATGCGCTCGTCGCCTTGAGACAAGATGCTAAGTCTCATTTGCCCAGTAATTTTACTAGCTACGGCGCCCTTCAGTCCAAAAATCCAATAATATTTACACATTTCTGCTTCACGGCAGAAATAGGCGGCGTTGTGAATTGTTAAAAAACGTTTGTGTGGTAAAGGTAACTATAACATAAAATGACTTTATTAATGACACTGTTTGGGAATGGCGCGACTGCCCTCAGGCTATTAAATAATAACTTTAATTGTACAATATTACTTAGTAAACACATTTTAGAAAAAATATTCCCGCCGAGTTTGTTGCGCCCATTCTTCTCAGGTCTGAGGCGTTCGTTTTGGAATGGGTGGTAGTTTTAACTTTCAAGAAGTGATGTCACATCCTATTTTGAATAAAAATATTTGAATTTGAATGTTATGTCCACGACATTACTAACAAATACAGTAACGCTGCAAAAATAAGCATAATAGAAAGAAGAAATAACGCAATACTAAAATCATCTACAACATTCTAGAAACACCTTTCATCATCATCATCAGACAAAGGCCTCCGCTATAGATTTCCACGACGATCGGTCCTGCCCTCATCCAACGTATTCCAGCGATCTTGACAACAATAATGAAAAACAAAACAAACAACTTTATTTCGACCAAATAACATAAAATCGTCTATCATAATCCCGATTATTATTCTATATTCCTTTCGAATCGTTGCACTGTGCGAGCGAGACAAAACATTACAGAGGAAAGTAAACGGGACGGATTACGTGATCGATTTTTTGAATAATAACCATTAGGGTTGTCACTAAATAAGTAAATATTTATTTATGGCTTCTGAAGTATATTAAAACGAATTTGTAGAAGGAACAGTTAAGGATTTTATTCTTATATCGTAGCCTATGAGCTTAAAATGCTCATTGGGATTGTCCGGAGATGCAAATTTTTAAACAATTCCGATTTATTTAGATTGTTATGATAATAATATCCCTGTTTGTAATTGCTGGTGTTACATAAGAATTATGTTATTATTTTTAAAATTACACGATATGAAATAAAGGTTGGGAACTAAAAATCTAAAAAATATGTTAAAATCGACACAGACGAATTGAGTAAAAATAGAGCAATTATTATAAGGTGGCATATAATCATTCGCAGGGAAGGACGATGGAAACCTTGAGAGGCTCATTGTGGTCGGCAAAATAGATGGGAAGAGGCCTCGTGGACGCAGTCCAACACGATGGTCCGACCAGGTCCGCTCCGCCCTTGACTCTACGGTTCACAATGCCTTTCACACCGCCAGAGACAGGAATAGATGGAGAGCGATCATACGTGAGAAAGTGATAGAGGGGTGGTCACGACCCTCAGTACTGAGGATTACGACGCAGGGAGGATATAATCATTCAAATTTATTTCATTATTCTTTTCGGTGAATACGCCCTTGAGTTACCTTGACAGAGAGGTTGTGGATGTAAAGAAGTTTTGTATGGCAGATACAATCAAAGCTCCTCACAATTAGTACTCTCTGGTCATTCCAGTGCAATCATGCACGGGACTACCCGCAGCGCTGTCAAGTGCCTTCCACTTTATTATGGACGATAAAGCGAGTATGCAGGACTGCAGTATGGCAGATAAGCGCTCCTCGACACATAGTTCCTGGAGTATCGAGACGTTTGTACGAAATTCAGTCCAATAAACTAAGCATCCCTCTCCAGCAACACATTGTCAGAATGTAAAAGTTCTTTATTTGCCAGAAACATTCACAAGTAAAGTTGTCACAAATTTAGAGTAGGCACATGTTTCGTCTGGACAGACATGTAATAATTACAATGGTTTCATTTTATAACCTAACCTAACCTAACAATTTATCTTTTTCTTTGCCCATCTCGCATTGTCCAAGTTTCGGCAGCATATACAGGCATGGTGAAAATTTGCGTTCGCACGAGCCTGGTCTTTTTGGTTTAGTTATGTTACTGTTTTTCTATTTGCTCATATCTTATTTGAAGAACCTCTGGTGCACGTCAGAATTAACTCTAACATTTGACCATGTTGTAACTTAACAACTTTTACGGACAAAGAAACTTAATCATTTAATATGAATACTTTATTCAAACAAAAAGAAAGTTATAACTATATTTACATTACTGTGATTACATAAAATTGAAACTATCATTATGGGGAAGCGTACAATTTAATTTATACTAGCTGACCCAGCAAACGTTGTATTGCTATATAAAGTAATAAAAAAAATTTTGGGGTGTAAAAAGTAGTTGCAACCGATTTCAGACCTACCAAATTTATCGTACTACAATTATTGTAAATATTGATACATTGCCATCTTGCAAGGTGTTGAAAATTTAGGGTTGTATGTATATGTATATAAAAAAAAGAAAAAATTATGTTCAAAAAACTAAAAATAAAATTTAGGAGTGCCCTTAAAATTTAGGGGGTATATTTGTTATTTTATTACTTTATCATTAATTTATAAGAATTAAAATTATATAATTTATATGCTCGTGTAATTTCTTTGAGAAACTGCCATAAATAATATCTAATCCTGAGCATATTAATACTTCTATTCATAAGGAAATAGGGAAACAAAATTTTTCATATTTTTTAAATGCACACTTAATTTATTATATATATACCTAAGTGGCAACCCTGTTCGTAAAAGGATTGCATGGTCTGACTAATACTTCCCCTGTTTTATGGTATCCTAGTTACCGGTTGATACAAACCAATGCACTCTAGTAATCTACCAAAATATACAGAGACTAGAATTCATTATTATCATATACTAGCTACTGCCTCCGAAGTCGTCCGCGTAGATGCTGTAAAGAAGCAATATGTAGCTTTTAAGTTGGACTCTTGTTAATATTTAAACAAAATAATAATTAAATCTATTTTGTAGTTTTTGAGATTTGCCTGGATATACATGCACACAAAAAGATACCTATATCCTGATCCATCTGATGAACCTCTTGCTCGTTTTTTTACTTATTCTCATAAAAATCAATTATGTCTGTATGTGAATATAAAGCACAGCTAAGTGTTGAAAAATGGGGGAAATTTTTTATTTCGACACAATATCATGTATTCAGATATTATATACAACCTAATCAACAAGTTTTTAAATCCATACCTAGGTATCCTTTTAATGTGTAAGAGGGGGGGCAAACGGGGAAGAAACTCATGTGATTAGGAAGTGGGGAGCCAACCGCCCATGGACATCCGTAACACGAGGGGTCAAGATATGCGTTTTTGTATCGAAGAGGACAAACGAGCGTACGGGTCACCTGATGTTAAGTGATCACTGCCATCCACATTCTCTTGCAACATCAGAGGAATTACAGGATCGTTGCCGAACTGTTAAATAGTTGCACGCGTTTTTTTTAAGGTACCCATGTCGTAACGTCCTGGAAATATCGCACAAGGAAATTCATTCCACAGCTTAGTTGTACTTCCACGTAAGTTCCTTAAAAACCGTACTGTGGAGGGACGCAACAGATCCAGATGGTGGGGATGATATCCTAATTTGTGGCGGAGTCAGAAATCAGGTCGAAAAACTCTTCGGAACACTCCCTGTATAAATGCAGTAGCAGACATATAAAAAGCGACGTGTCTACCCTATCCCCGACAAGCCGAGCAGCTTTGTTGCTGAACTTAAAGTTGGGACTTTTTTGCTAAGCCAATAATCATAATAAGCTAATTCCAAAAACTGGCTGTCCCAAGTCCGAAGTGCAGAGGTTGTCTTGCCGAGGACGAAATGGTCACACATGTTATCCTGGAATGGGCAGGGTGGCTAAGCAACGGGGAAAACCCTTAGTGAATACGAGGTCGCCCCGAGACGTGTGCGAACACCCCAATATATTCTGAACTTATGGAATAAGCTGGGCTGGTTGGAATGACTGGCCAACATTCAACGAAAATGAACCCAACTGAGTGATCTAAATGCGGAAACAGGAACCTCTTTTTCATACCATATCATACCAGTGGCTTTTTTTATGATAATAAGAGACGAGACCAGCAGGACGTTCAGCTGATGGTAATTGATACGCCCTGCCCATTACAATGTAGTGCCCCTCAGGTTTAAGGCCCAATTACTTTAAGTGTCAATACAACCAAGTACGTACTACAAACCTGTGGAATGAACTTCCTTGTGCGGTGTTTCCGGGACGATGCGACATGGGTACCTTCAAAAAAAGCACGTACACCTTCTTTAAAGGCCGGCCACGCTCCTGTGATTCCTCTGGTGTTGCAAGAGTTGTAACCCGTACGCTCGTTTGTCCTCCTATTCCATTAAAAAAACCGCGCTCGTCACCTGGAGACATAAGATGTTAAGTCTCAATTACCCAGTAATTTCACTAGCTACGGCGCCCTTCAGACCGAAGTACAATAATGCTTACACGTTCCTGCTTCAAGACAGAAATAGGCGCCGTTGTGGTACCCATAATATAGCTGGCATCCTGTGCAAAGGAGCCTCGTAATGGCCACTGGCTGTCCGAGTCAAGAATATTTTCCTACTATACAAAGCAATTGTATGAATACATCAATAATTGTGCTGTATGTAATGTTATGGTAACCTTGACTTTGTCGATGTCAAACCAAATTGCTGCTTCAATATAATTACCCACAGCTATTGCGATCATGTACATAATGTATGGATGTGAATATATTACAACTAGCTGCTGCCCGCGTGATCGTTCGTGTAGAAGATATATAAGCAGCAAAAATAATATGTTTGCATCTAGCATAATCTAATCTTATATATAAAATTCTCGTGTCACAATGTTCGTTCCCGTACTCCTCCCAAACGGCTTCACCGATTGTCATGAAATTTTGTGAGCATATAGGTCTGAGAATCGGCCAACATCTAGTTTTCATACCCTTACATGTTAAGGGTGGTCCACTCGAAATTTTATTTTTTTATTTTTTTGACATTTTATTTTAAATTTGTTTGATTATGAGTCAGCATTAAAAAATACATACAACTGCAAATTTTCACCCATCTACGATGAACAGTTACATTTGTATCGCGATTTTAATATCGGCAATACAACGTTTGCTGGGTCAGCTAGTATTATATAAAATTCTCGTGTCGCGGTGTCTAGTTAAACTCCTGCGAAACGGCTTGACTGAAATTGTTTGTGCATATTGAGTAGAAATGATTTGAGTTTTCTTAAGTGTTAATTCCGCCAATATTTGTCTTTAAACAATTCGACACGAATTCAGTCTCGTGCCAGATTTTGGCGAGACAACACGTCCTTAGGATGCCTCGTGTAGAGGCGAAACAAGTGTCGAATTGTTAAAAGACAAATATTGGCGGAATTAACACTAAAGAAAACTCAAATCATTTGTATAATTATGAATTTCCGCAAAGTAACGCCTACTTCAATAAATTTTCATATTGAGTAGGTCTGAGAATCGAACAACATCTATTTTTCATCTCCCTAAATGTTTAGTCCACCCCTAATTTGTTTTTTGACAATTTTTTTTTTAATTTTATTTATAATGATTCAACATTAATTCTTAAACTTCAAATTTTCGCCCTTCTAAGATCTACAACTATTTTTGTATCGCGATTTTTATATAATTCTGTTTCATCCACAAATCCGCTATAGGGTTGCAAGATGGCAATCGAATACAATAATTGTAGTACGATATATTTGGTAGGTCTGAGAAACGGTTGTTTCTACTTTTTTCACCCCAAAAATTTTTTAATTACCTTATATGATTGCCATGTAAAGTAATTAATATAACGTTTGCTGGGTCAGCTAGTAATATATAGTTGTCTCATATTTTCTTTGACTGACGCGAGTGTTACATATTTAAATAAAACACTTGAAACAGTCACAGCCCCCTTAATAACGTGATCTGGAAAGGTAACGAAACGTCGGGTTAGCTAAAATAATAATAAAAAGTGTTTTTTTATAAATGTCCCGAATTACCTCTTAGTATTTATGCAAAATTTAAGTTAAAGTCGTACTATTAGGTCATATTCTTCGGATTATCAGTAGTTATTTGCGTTTTGCCCAGACGTACATAAAGACATGCAGAAAAAAAACTCATATGCAAATAAAACGGGCGGTTTTAATTTTTTCCGTCTCTTTAGAAATCACAATACCAAAAGAGGTTTTCATCATTTGAGAATATTATGATGTGGTGTGGTGCATAAAAAAGTTTATTCCAAATTCAAATTTAAGACATAGTCGGACTATAACAAAATTACTGTTAATTGCGTGTCGTGACGGGAATCGTTGACAATTCGTATTAATTCTAAATCATTTTTAGATAATTCTATCCTATTTCCTTGAAATTTTTAAGACTTGATACCATTATTTTGCGGTCTGTAAAATGGATGATAGAACGATAACTTGAGCGCTACTTGAGGAAGGGTTAGTCAATGTTATGTGTCCCAGAGGCTAAATGTGAGTCATTCGACTGTACAGAGGACTTTCCTACGATATCCAGTGGCTGGATCCGCATGTAGAAGGCCTGGGTCTGGAAGAAAACTGGTGAACCAGGCTTAGAGAAATCGCAAATATTCTTATGTCGACCTCAAAATGACTCTAGGGAAATAGCAGGAGTATCAGGACGAGGCTTCTCGCTGACAAAATACAGTCGCCATCCAGCCTGTGGTCCTTAAAAACTCCGTAAGCACAGAGTTACTTGACTTAGCTTCGTTCGAAATTGTGCGACGTGGACTCAAGAGTGGGTAGAGTATTATTCTCGGATGAAGCCAGAATATCACTATATGGTGAGGACGGACGTAGGCGAGTACTGTGAAGGCAAGGGGAACGTTTCGTAGAAGTTTGCTTTGAAACAATAACCCCATATGGTGGAGGTTCAGTTATGTTTTGGGCAGCGATTAATGTTTTGACTACACGGAGTTAGTCTTCATAGGAAACGGCACTTTGAAGGCACACTGGTACATATCAGAAGTTCTAATTCCTTACGTACAACCCGCATTAACGTTTCTTGGAGGAAATTTGATTTTAATGGAGGATAACGCTCGCGCTTACTTTTCTGGCGATGTTGAAGCGTTGAAGAGATTGGTTGTTTCTATTGGTCAACTCGTTTGGTCTCGACTTTTGCTGGGATCATTTCGAGCATTTGGGATGTTCTAAAACGAAGAGTAAGATCGGTGCAGCCCGCCCCACAAAACACCAGGGAGCTGAGGAATGTAATTGCTGCGCAGTGGGAGTGTATTCCACAAGTAACAATTAAGAATAGCGTTGATAGCATGCACGGACAACTACAAGCTGTCATTTTAGCAAAACTCGATCCCGCATCGTTCATAAAATTTTGTTGTCAAATTTTATTTGTGTTTTAAAATCGTGTCTGTTAGATCATTTAAGATATAATAGTTATGAGTTTTTTATACTTTGTCTTGATAACGTTCAGAGCATCGTTGAACTCAACAATTTACCTGTCTATTTATAATCAGTAAATAATTATCTTGAAACACGAACGGTCACGGTGAGTGGGTCGTCCTCGCCTCGCGTGACCTTGGCTGTGTTTCCTCTTCACAAAGTACTTGCACATGCTGGTGGCTCTTGTGATCTGGTTACGTGTTTACCGGTATGATGAGGGGAGGGCAGGACGTTCAGCTGATGGTAATTGATATGCCCTGCCCATTACGACGACCTGTATAGCCGAGTGGTTAGCGATCCTACCTACAAAGCTAGAGGTCCCGGGTCCGAATCCCGGTAGGTGCAAGCATTTATATGATGAATATGGATGTTTGTTTCCGAGTCATGTATGTTTATATGAATTTAAGTATGTTTAAGTAAGTATATTGTATTAACTATATCATTGTCTTGTAGCCCATAACACAGGCTGTATATGGTTAACTTGGGGCAAGATAATTTGTGTAAAAAGTGTGTCAATATTATTATTATTATTACAATGCAGTGCCGCTCAGGATTCTTCAAAAGCCCAAAACAATTCTGAGCGGCACTACAATTGATTGAGACATAAGACGTTAGGTCTCATTTGCCCAGTAATTTCACTAGCTACGGCGCCCTTCAGCACAAAACACAGTAATGTATACACATTACTTACTTCTTCACGACAGAAATAGGCGCCGTTGTCGTACCCATAATCTAGCCGGCATCCTGTGAGAAGGAGCCTCCCACTGGTAAAATGGTTACTTATTTATTTAAATGGTTTTGTTTATGGAATAGGAGGACAAACGAGCGTACGGGTCATCTGGTGTTAAGTGATCACCGCCGCCCACATTCTCTTGCAACACCAGCGGAATCACAAAAGCGTTGCCGGCCTTTAAGGAAGGTGTACGCGCTTTTTTTGAAGGTACCCATGTCGTATCGTCCCGGAAACACCGCACAAGGAAGCTCATTCCACAGCTTTGTAGTACGTGGAAGAAAGCTCCTTGAAAACCGTACTGTGGACGACCGCCACACATCCATATGGTGGGGATGATATCCTAACTTGTGGCGTGTCGTGCGAAGGTGGAATTATTATTATTTATTTAAATGGTTACTTA
>CATIXQ010000012.1:15155105-15185606 GCA_949711755.1 Leptidea juvernica | reverse complement strand
AGGTGAGGCAACCGCCCATGGACATCCGCAACAACAGGTGTGTCAAGAAATGCGTTGCCGGCCTTTAGGGTGGGAGTATGCTTTTTTCTTGAAGGTCCCTAAGTCGTATCTGTTCGGGAAGACCGCTGCCGGTAGTTGATTCCACAAAGTGGCTGTGCGAGGCAAGAAATTTCGAAGAAAACGCGCGGTTGTGGAATGCCAGACGTCTACGTGATGCGGATGGTACTTTGCACATAATGTCCGATGGTGGAATTCGGCCGCTGGAATCAACCCGAACAGCTCCTCTGAGCACTCCCCGTGATAAATGCGGTAGAAGATGCAGAGAGAACGCACATCTCTACGCAATGCTAGAGAAGCAAGCCGATCGGAGATGACTTGATCGTCGATGATTCGAGCCGCTCTTCGTTGTATGCGGTCAAATGGAAGAAGCTGGTACTGGGGAGCACCCGCCCAGAGGTGAGAGCAGTACTCCTTGTGAGGCCGAATTTGCGCCTTATAAAGTTGCAGGCGGTGGCTTTTAGTGAAGTACTGTCTCGCCTTACTGAGTACACCAAGCTTTTTAGAGGCCAGTTTGGCCTTCTCTTCCAAGTGACCACGGAACTGAACGTCGCTCGATATATCGACGCCAAGTATGCCAATACAGGCTGTGGCAGTTAGAGGAGTGATCTCGAATTGAGGGGATACGACAAAAGGAGACTTTTTAGTGGTGAACGCACAAACTTGTGTCTTCTTGGGGTTGAATTGGACTAAATTTTGTCGGCCCCATTCCGAGACTTTGCAAAGCATAGTCTCGATTTCAGACACAAGTTTGTTCCGGTTCTCGTCGACGCTATCCCGGGACATGTTGGCACGGCCGGTGTAGGAAGCATACCCCGTGCTGTCGTCAGCATAGCAATGAATATTGCTCATTTTCAGCATATCATTGATATGTAGAAGAAACAGCGTAGGGGATAGCACACAGCCTTGCGGGACACCAGAGTTTATGGGTTTTAAGTCGGAGCATGCACCGTTGATAACAACCTTGATGCTCCGATCAGCCAAAAAGCTAGTGACCCATTTGCACAACTTCTCGGGAAGCCCATAGGATGGCAGTTTCGGTATAAGCGCTTTATGCCTCACCCGTTCAAAGGCCTTCGCTATGTCCAAACTCACCGCCAACGCCTCTCCCTTCGAGAACCCTTCCTTAAAGGCCGGCAACGCTCTTGTGATTCCTCTGGTGTTGCAAGATAATGTGGGCGGCGGTAATCACTTAACACCAGGTGACCAGTACGCTCGTTTGTCCTCCTATTCCATAAAAAAAAATATAATCATTTAAATTAAAGACAAAATGATAATATACGAGTATTTACCAACAAATTATTTGCAATTCATTTAAAATGCTTTTTGCTTTGAGCGGTTGCAAACAAGCAATTCCACCGTTTATAGAATCGTTGGATTACTTTTTGTGTCAGTTTCCTTATTTGAAGTTAAGTCAAAGAGTTTATACTTTTGAGTATTTAATAAGTTTTTATTTACACTTAGATCTTGAGCCATTGTTATTATTATATATAATTACCTCAAGATATAGAGAATAAAGTCCGTCGAGTGAGTAATAATAAATATTATGACTCACCATTGTCAGTAAATTTCTTAAAATGTTATATAAGAAAGAAAGAAAGAAAAAATGTTTATTGACGTCATAATACATTCTGATAATAGATCTTAAAGTTATACTTATCTAATTATGATCTAATGACGCCAATGGGCCCCCAACTCAGCATAGTAGTGGTTTCGAAAGAATCCACAACGCTGGTCTACCGTGGAAACCTAGAGAGCGCTACTAACGCACAGTCCTGTCACACGAAGGCGTACAAATATAAATCAAATCAAATTAAAATCACTTTATTCATGTAGGTCATGGAAATGACACTTATGAATGTCAAAAAAATATACGCTACTTCGTGAAGGGTTGAGCTAATGAGAAGAAGTAGCAAGAAACTCATTGCCACTCTTTTATATCAAGACTAGCTGACCCGGCAAACGTTGTTTTGTCATATAAAGTATAATTCGCGCGATAGTTTTATAAGTTATAAAATATTGCCTATATTATAGCCTGTACATCATTTTGTTCTATTGTCAATAGTTTTTGCAGCGCACGCAAAAATAGGTTTTCGATTTTACACCTTGTGTTACAAAATAGCAATTTTATAACGGATCCCTAATTTTAAAAAAAACAAAGCCTATAGCCTTCCTCGATAAATGGACTACCCAACACTGAAAGAATCATTCAAATCGGACCAGTAGTACCGCGTTCAAACAAACAAACACTGCAGCTTTATAATATTAGTATAGATTTACATTACCATCGATTTACAAATCATTTCAATTACAATATAATATGTAAAATGATGCAACAAACATACTCAAACGTCAAATAGTCAATGCCTTACACGAGTAAGTCAAAAAATAAATGTAAATTAATACAAAAGTTATTGAGTACTGTAGCTACATCATCCACAAACACCATAAATAAATAAAGATATTCTGTGAGCATTTTATAAGCGATATACGTTTACGAAATAGTTACCGCTTTGCTCAAAACAGTATTTTTATTGCTGCAGCAAGGAATTGTATATGAATAGGAATTTTAAACTGCAATAAAATATATTGTCCCATAATAATATAAAAGGCCGGTTCTAAACATAACAATCGAAGATTTTAATTCCAAATTTCAATGCGGCCCCCATATTGAAGAATTGGCGAATAGGCTTAGTTCTGCAGCATATGCGGTTGAAAAATTTTGACAGTTAACTGACATAGATACGGCGCGACTTTAGTTATTTTCATAGTATTATGTCCTATGGTATATTGTTATGGGGCAGTGCAGCCGATATTAATAATCTTTGTGCTGCAGAAGAAGGCTATTCGCGCTATTTATAACCTAGGTCCTAAAGAATCATTCAGAGAAATAAACATTTTGACTGTTGCTTCTCAATATATTCTTGATAATGTTCTATATGTTCATAAGCACATTGAGGAATTTGCTAGAAACTGTGACAATCATAATGTTAACACGAGGAACAAACATAAACTTGTTATGCCTTTAAGTCGAATTAGTAAGTCTTGTATTGGGCGATGTATATGCTTTTACAATATTATGATCCCAGAAAATGTACAAAACAAGAATGTGTCACGAAATTTAAATTAATTGTTACAAAAAGTTTATTTACTATAGCATAAATGATTTTCTTAATAATATCACAGACTGAGAATGAAGCGAACACCCTCAGGCTCTTTATTTATAAATGTTTACTGTACGATATCACATTGTTATTCATATTTTTATAAAAAAAAAACCCTCTAAGTTTCTTGCGCCCGTTCTTCTCAGGTCTGAGGAAGTCTTTTTTGAATGGGTGGTAGTTTTTGACGTTCAAAAAGTGATTTTGAATCCTTTTTTGAATAAAAATATTTGAATTTGAACTTGAAGGAAAATAATTATATTAATATGAAATAGAAAAAGTGTGTATCTCGAAGCGAGAGAAAATGATAAGAGATCTTTAGCTGGTCTTCGATCGTTATGTGAATAAGGCTAACGGCCGTTCCCAATATACTATCTACAGATAGAGATAAATTACTACCAGCTACTGTCAGTAATTAGCTGTCAATAATCTGAAGCTGTCCCAATATAACCGATAAGTCATTCTTAACGCCTTATATTGGGACGCGTGAATTGAAAGTAAAGCAGCTAAGCTATACGTCCTCCCATTGACAGACAGCGTGTACGGATAAGATGAGTTACCGTCGATAAGTTTATTGGGACAGAAAAGTCAACGATAGTTACGATATTTAGCTCAAGTAAGAGACAGACTGAATATTGGGAACGGCCGTAAAACTATGAAAATAAGTAGTTTACAATAGGCAAGTCGTATCTATGCCCGTTAACTGTATTGTTCTATTCTGGCAATCCTTTAATCATACACCTGAATTACTACTTTCTTTCTTTTCTACAAGATCAGGCAGATCTTGTAAATAAGGAAAAGGAATGCTCCAATATAGACTCTTGGGATACCCCCAAAATTGAGAGGAGTCACAGTAGATCTCCTGCCATTCACAACAGCTCTCTGAATGCTATTCATTTAATATCAGTATAGGTTATATATGCATATGATAGGTTTAATAGGCTTACCAGTGGGAGGCTCATTGCATAGAATGCAGGGTAGATAATGGGTACCACAACGGCGCCTATTTCTGCCATGAAGCAGTAATGTTTAAGCATTACTGTGTTTCGGTCTGAAGGGCGCTATAGCTAGGGCGTATCAATTATCATCACCTGAACGTCCTGCTCGTCGACATAAAAAAAGGTAAGAACGTTTTTGCCGTTTTTCACTGGAAAATTAAAGTATTTACTCTCTTCGTATACATTTCTGCAATCTTACCGAAAGGTTATTTGCAGTAGAACTCTGGTGACCAGAATTCAACAAAATCTGGCATTATTATTACTCCCTGAGAATACATTTTTTACCATGTAAATAACTGGCAAAATCGCAGAATAAATTAAACTTATACTAGGTCTAGCGTTTATACTCGCCAGATTTATAAATGTAGGTCCTGCAGAGTTAAAAGTGTTTATTTATTTGGAGACGGTGGCTATTTACCCAGTCCTAACGAGTCCTAGTGACACCGCGTCCAAGCCCTGCCGCGTTTACGAACCGCAGTATCTTCTTTTCTTATGAAAATAAGGGACGAGACGAGCAGGACGTTCAACTTAATTCAGTGCCGCTCAGGATTCATGAAAAACCCAAAAATTCTGAGCGGCACTACAATCATTGCGCTCGCCATCTAGAGGCATAAGATGTTGCGTCTCATTTGCCCAGTAATTTCACTAGCTACGGCACCCTTACGATCGAAACATTATCCGAGAGCTAATGCAAGTGGGACTCCAACATATATTGCTATGCAGACGACAGCACTGGTGATGCCGTATACACGGGCCATGCAGTTCTCTCTCGGGAAATGATATGCAGAAGAAACAGCGTGGGAGATAGCACACAGCCTTGGTGAACGGCTGGATCCAGCCGTTCACAGAGCACTGGGTCCCCGTCACAGGTCCCCGTCACGTCGTCTGGGTCCCCGTCACAGGTCACAGATCAAAAATAAAAAAATATAAAATTAGGATATCATCCCCACCATCTGGATGTGTGGCGGTACTCCACAGTGCGGTTTTCAAGGAGCTTTCTTCCACGTACTACAAAGCTGTGGAATGAGCTTCCTTGTGCGGTGTTTCCGGGACGATACGACATGGGTACCTTCAAAAAAAGCGCGTACACCTTCCTTAAAGGCCGGCAACACTCTTGTGATTTCTCTGGTGTTGCAAGAGAATGTGGGCGGCGGTGATCACTTAACACCAGGTGACCCGTACGCTCGTATGTCCTCCTATTCCATAAAAAAAAAAGAAGAGGCGTTTCACCGGCCTCAAGGCAAAATCTGCAAGTTGTTTAAAGGTGCCTGTTTAGGCGACAGTGCCCAGTTAGCATCCTAGTGAGTATACATAGGTTTTTCCTGCTCAGTTACAGGGCTTCATTCGCTTACTCGAGCCTGGTGAGGTCTTGCCTTATCATGAAGAAAGTGGTGAAGATCCGTTGACGAACGTTTCGCCATCGTTGTCCGAACTTCAATAAGTAATTAATAATAATAGCACATATAAATGAACAAAATTCAAAATTTGAACAATATTCAGACCGCTTACTATGCATACATTCCCACATGGCCTATCATATAATTCGGTTTTGTCTTTTTGTCCCCAAGCTAACTTATGTTCTCCGATATTGCCCTCTTTGGAATCATGAGATACTTTTGTCAAGTTTCGACGATTCTCTACGAAATTTACTATCAAAAATATTAAATTGTTCACTGTCTGATATTTCTTGGTGCCAGGCTTCTCTGCCCATTCGATTTGGTGGAATTGGCATCAGAAAAATATCTAGTATATCCTTACCAGCATTCTTATCTTCTGTTCACAGTGTCAGCACTTTGCACAGCACATCTCCCCGTCATTAGGGTCCCTGCCACTGGTGTATGCGGAAACTGCTAAAAATGCTTGGAAAGTTGCCTGTCCAAATGAAAATTACACTTTAAACATGCGATCACAAAAGCTTTGGGATGAGCCACAGTGCAAAATCATTCACAAAGGATATTATTATCAAGTCACAATATTTCGGATCAGGCTTGTTTTATTGCTGTTAGCGAACGAGAGTCAGGGTACTGGCTTCAGGCCACTCTTTTGAGCAACATAGGGACACTATTCGATAATTCCAGCTTCTCAATCGCAGTTGGTTTACGCCTGGGTATCCCTAGAACAGTTCCCCATACGTGCCGTTGCGGAGGCAATGTAGACACAGCCTTGGTCACCATGGCTTATCTTGCCGCCTTGCTTAAACGACGTCTTGCGTCGGGCCTTCACTACCGTCAACGTGCCGGCTATCCTAGAGCCGAATGGAATTTCACGTGACGATGGTAAGAGGCCTGATGGCATGACGTTGATTCCTTGGAGTCGTGGAAAGCCACTGGTGTGGGATGCGACTTGTGTGGACTCGCTGGCCCCCTCTCATATTGAACATTCATCTAGAGCGGGAGGTGCAGCGGTGGAATCTGCCGAAAACCTAAAGCGGAGGAAATATGCATCACTCGGTGATGGATACATATTTGTTCCCTTTGGGGTGGAGACGATGGGTCCTTGGGGTTCATCGGCACAAAAACTCGTAAAAGAGCTATCCAGGCGTCTAACCGATTTAACAGGTGACCCAAGATCTGGTACGTATCTCTGTCAAAGGATAAGTTTAGCTATACAAAGAGGTAACGTTGCCAGCTTCATGGGCACCCTACCTGCCGATAGCGATCTTAATGATATTTTCTATTTGTAATTAATTAATTTTGTTAGATTATTTAAGTTTTATTTTATTATTATTTATATAAATAGCGTTATTAATTATTAAGTCATGTGTTAATAATTTGAAATATAAAATACATAATACTTATTCATAATAATATGTAAAAAAAAAAAATTCAATAAGTTCAGTATAAGATCATATTGAAGTGACGTCATATTCAACATCTAGGTATGAGAATAGGTAGATAAGTACAACATTAAATTATTATATTTTAATACCGCAAAAAATTCTGGGAGAGCTTTTTGCCTAGTTTTTTCTTATCTCGGAGCGTCATTAGTTCTCGTAGAAGTGTTAGTTATATAATTGGTATCAAAAATAATTCTCAACGATTCAGTTTTGAAGAATAAATTAATGCAATTATTGTGTTTTTAGACTAGACGATCTCCGAGAACCTTTACAAATACCTGATTTGTAAAGGTTCTAAAAATTGATTATTTTTATTATTATAAGAAATGAAAATTTTTTGTTTCAAAGTTATATCCCTAACTACTGCAGATGGAGCCACAACCTGTTGAACCGGTTGGTAAGAGCGCACGGACGGAACCCGAGAGGTACGGGTTCGAGTCGTTCATAAATTTTAGTTACAAATTTAATTTGTACAAAATATTACGAAACGGGCAATACGATCAACTGATGGCTCAGGATTCTTGATTGAACCCGAAATCATAAGCGGCACCTCAATTGCTCTCGTCACTTTAAAACATAACATGTTGGGTTGGGTCACTAGTTTCTTCATGAAAGAAGAGGACACAAGCGTACGGGTCTCCCGATGATAAGTGATCACCGCTGCCCACATTCTCTTGCAACACCAGGAAAATCACAGGGGCGTTGCCGGCCTTTTAGAAAAGTGTACTCGCTTTTGAAGGTAGGCACGCATGTCGTATCCTCCTGGAAACACCACATTAGGAAACGCATTCCACAGAGTAGCTGCACGTGGAAGAAAGCTCCTTGAAAACTGGACTTAGCCTGGTTATTTCCATAGCTAGGTGCGAACCGAAATAATGCTTTTTTTATGAAAATAAGAGTCGTCACGAGCAGGACAACAATTGCGCTTGTCACATAAGATGTTTAAGTCTCATTCGCCCAGTAATTTCACTAGTTACGGCGACCTTCAGACCTAACACAGTAATGTTTACACATTACTTCTTCAGGGCGGAAATAGGCGCCGTTGTGCTACCCATAATCTAGCCGGCTTCCTGTACAAAGGAGCCATTGGTTTTTTTCACAGAAACTTGTTGATGTCTCAGAAGTAAAAATTGGCCGGTGATGTATCAATCTCGACACACACACACCACACCCAAACATACACAAACACACAGACACACATACACATCCTGTTTGTATAATATTTTTCTTTTGTTACATTGTATTTTAGACTTAATTTGTGATCCCCAGTTTTTGGTACTGTTAATTTTGGCCTTTTGGTTAAATGTGGCCTTCTGGCACACTTAATAGAAGATCACATCCACTATTATGTTTGTACCATTTTTGTTACTGAAATTAATTTTTTTTTTCAATCTATATAGCATTCCATGTAAAGGAGTCTCCCACTAGTAGATGTAGGTATGAAAAGTAAAAAGTAATTACCATATATTTATTTTTAATATGCAAATAAGTAATCAATCGATAACCTACTTACCTAATATTGGTATTTGTTTTTGCAAATTGCATTGCGGCGGTTAAAACTAGTTTGTATATATATACCTAATAGCTTAAAAACGATACCCCTTATTCATAATGGTCCGCTAAGTTTAAACAGCCGCTGAGGAGTGATTTTTCTCATTCTGACTTAGGTCAATAGAAGAAGACAGAGTGAGAATTAAATTTAAGTTAGCAGACTATTATGAATAAGGGGGGGATCTCTTTAGAATAGAATAGAATAGAATAAAATTTTATTTCCAGTTTTACATGTTGTTTTACAAAATTAAAGAATAAAAAAAAAAAAAAACTGAAAAAGGGTTTCTCCTCAGCTTAATGCTGTCACATATTAGTCGCTAGTTTTCTGGAGTACCCGAGAATTATGTGGTGCTACTAACCCGAAAACACATATCTTTATACAATTACAGACATATTCTATACAATAATATGTAAGTAAGTACGTACAAGAAATAATAACCAATCTACAACAAACAAACAAACAAACAAACAAATAACAATACATCTAATATATAAAATTCTCATGTCGCGGTGTTTGTTTTAACTACAAACGGCTTGACCGATTCTCATGAAATTTTGAGTGCATATTGGGTAGGTCTGAGAATCGGAGAACATCTATTTTTCATCCCCCTAAATGTTAAGGGTGGTCGACGCCAATGTTTTTTTTCATTTTTTTAAATTTGTTTGATTATGAGTCAGCATTAAAAAATACATACAACTTCAAATTTTCACCCATCTACGATCAACAGTTACTTTTGTATCGCGATTTTTATATCGGCAATACGACGTTTGCTGGGTCAACTAGTATATCTTTAAAATAACTTAAAATCAAAATTAAGATCCGAACGACTACTCTGTATTAAGATTTTGAGTTTTTAAAAGATGTTGTTTTAATATTTTTTGAATGATTATAGTTTTACAATTTCTAACCGGTGGTGGCAGATCGTTCCAACATATTGTAACTCAGCGTAACGGAAGCTACCACATAATTGAAGTCGTTCTGAACCTTGTGTTCGAAGTAAATCCATCGAACAGCATTATATTACAAATATTGCTTAGTAGATAATATTAATTACTTATAACCATGTGTTGCCTTTAGTAAGGCAGTACGCGAATAACCATTGATCGGTCCGGTCCTAGTTGCCATTAACTATTTGTCTGTAACCATTACAGGACTGGTCCGAGTAACCATTTTAACCAATTAATATTAGAAATCCACGCCGGATCGCCATCCGGCTCGAAGGACCATGAAAAGGGGTGCACTTAGGGGTAGAGTTATATTGGTTTTATGGTAAAAGATTTATTTACTTAAGGTACTAAATTAATCTTTGACACTTGTTAAATAACTATAATTAGGTTCTATTTGTGAGTACGCGGATTTCTAATATTAATTGGTTAAAATGGTTGAAGTAAAAACAGCAAATCTAATATGACGATTGGAAAACTCAAGTTTCTCATACAAATATTTAGATCTTTGGGGCCACATATATTATTGATATGTCATCACCGCAACCCCGTAAGGGATAGATGTATATAGATGATCTTGTAGTTAGTAATAACTACAAGATCATCTATACTAGATTATTTAGAAAACCTAGTCTTGCCAAAAATACTGAAATGGGTTTTTTATTAATTCTAATTGCTCTAACACATTTAAGCGAGATCCTTTTTCACATTGTTCGAGCAATTAGAAATAATAAAACACAAAAATAACATGTTTACATTGTTGAATGAACAAACAAATTTAGTCCCATCACCATTGTTACGTATCTCTTCCGGGGGTAAAACGTCACAACAGCCGACCAATCACAGCGTGAAATGGGTTTATCACTGAAGTCGGATAGTGCCCACGTTGCACTCTGTCAACTAAATGGGAAGCTTCCTTAGAACTTTGAGCATAATATATGGTTATTTGGTTGTTAAAATGTTGGTCAATTGTAAAAAAATTCTCATCCGTAAACAAAAATTTTCTGTGACCTCCCTTTGCGTACCGCTTCAGTAGTTTTTTCGATTTTACCACCCTATTCTTTTTTAAATTATCAGTTAAGAAATCACCAGTAGGTCTCTTAAAGGCTGCAAGTCATCTTTTAAAATACGCGACATGATTCTAGGTGCTATCTTCATCTCCCGAGATAAAATCTTTTGCTTTCGGACAGGATATCTTCGAATTCTTTCCCTTACTGCTTTGACCACCTTTTTCGTACAAACACTACGTGGACGACCAGATCTTTTTCTGTCACAAACAGAGGAGGTCTCATTGTACCTATTAATAGCCCGGTAAACAAACATTTTACTAATACCAAGCGTACGGAGAGTTTTGAAAATTGCATTTGGCTCCATACCTACTCTGTGTAATTTAATCACAGTGATTCAGTTCTCTTTATCACCCCGCTCCATTTTAATATCGCAAAATATTGTACAATGTATTGGCGCCAAAATGAGAGAACTCAATGAACAATCATATAAAAATGGCAGATTCTAAATTCAAATGTAATGTTATATTTTGTTTATTTTTAATCGTAACAGTATGTTTGGCCAGACTAGTAGTAGTAGTTAGATTAAGATTTGATTACTTGTTTCTTTGGACTGAATAGGGTCCGAAACAACTGAACCGATTTGAAAATTTCTTTCACTGTTGGGAAGCTACACAAGCTATTTCCTATGTCATCCGGGGATTGATGAAATAGGATATATTAAATTAAAAAAAAAATTGGGATCCTTACTAAAACTTCAATAAGGTGTAAAAAAAATCCTAAAATATTCTTTATATATTAATTAACAAAAATATTATTTTGCAAATTGAAAAATGTTATCAAATTAATGTATTGCTATCGGTCCTCAATTTAATCTATGAATTTTGAACGAAATCTCGTCATATAGTGGGTCAAAATCGCGCCCAAATGAGTCGGTTACAAACAAACAAACATACATACAGGTGAACCTAATAAAAAGTGTCGCGACAGCATATGATGCACACGAAGTCAGGGTATCAGCTAGTATTTTGTTAGATCGACAAAGGGTCTTGTCATTCCTCTGGTCCTGGGTTACCAGTGGGAGGCTCCTTTGCACAGGATGCCGGCTAGATTATGGGTACCACAACGGTGCCCATAATCTCTCCATAAATCTCATAATCAATGGGAGGCTCCTTTGAACAGGATTCTACCGTGAAGGAGTAATGTGTAAGCATATGTTGGATGAGAGCAGAGCAGAACTGATTGTCGTGGAGATCTTTGGGGGGAGGCCTTTGACCAGCAGTGGACGTCTACCGGCAGATATGATGATGGTACATCAAATTGACGATCCCTATAGCCCAGTGGTTAGCGACCCTGCCTACTGAGCTAGAAGTCCCGGGTTCGAATCCCGTGCATTCATTTATATGATGAATATGAATATTTGTGTCCGACTCATGGATGTCTATATGTATTTATGTATGTTTAAGTAAGTATATTGTATTAAATATATCATTGTCTTATACCCATAGTACAGGCTATGCTTAGTTTGGGGCAAGATAATTTGTGTCAGAGTGTGTCAATATCTTAATATATAGGTATAAATTACGCGACACGTTGTTTGTCCGCGTAGGATTCCTAAACTAATGAACGGATTTTTATAGGGATTACTTCATAGAGTGCACTTTGGTCCACCTTGAGAGATAGGATAGTTTTCATTTTGATTTGGTACCCATAATTATTTTTATTTTCAATATTTGTTTTGTATGGACATATTTTCTATGAGACAATTTAGTGACGCACGGTTTGACAGTTCTGCTGTGAAACGATTTCATTAAAATAACAACAAGATGTTTTGTAATATTGCCAAATTCCTATAAAACAGATTTTTTTTTTATTATCTACAGAACAACGTCTGTCGGGTCAGCTAGTTATATTATATTATTTATCGTCTATCTACAATCGTTGGTTTTAAAAGCGTCGATCGTGCAATAGGTTGAACTAGCCCGCTACGTAGGTACCAATAATTTTATTGGACGTTTTACAACACTAACATTTTTTGGAACACGTTCCTGTGATTCCTGTAGTATTACAAGAGAGTGTGGTCTGCGGTGGTCACGGTCCCAGGTTCGAATACCAGTAGTTACAAACATTTATATGATGATATAGATGTTTGTTTCCAGGTCGTCGATGTTTATTTGTATTTATGTATGTTTGATTAAGCATATCGTATTCAAAATATCGTTTTCTCCCAACCAATATCACAGGCTATGCCTAGTTTAGTTTACGGTTAGATAATTTGTGTAAAAAGTGTGTCTAATAGAGACAGTCAAATATAGGTATAATATTAATTGTATATTACAATCTCGACCATTCGTGGGTCCGACTGACGAATTTTATTGTGGACTCGAATTTCCCAAAAATTGTGAAAACCAATTCAAAAGAAAACTAATTTAATTTATTATTTTGAGGGTAACCCAAAATATGTAATGTAGGTAATTCAACAAAAAAACAATAAATAGGTACTGGCATGTAAATTAATAGGGCTTCGTTCTTTGCGGTATGTAGGTAAGTATCTTTTAACCTAATCCAAGTAAAGTATATTTATCTCATTGAATTGACGTGTCTCATGTAAGAATAAGTGAGCTGTACAAAAGCGTTAACAATGCATAAGAATGTTATCTTAATTAGTACTACTAACGAGTAACTTATGAGTTTACGATAAAGCATAAACTTACCTCTATTTAATATCGATTAGAAAACCATATCACTACACATAACACTTTAAAACAAATCACAATAATCTAATCAGTGTGATAATTGGCGCGAATAACGTTGACATTCGAAGGTATTCGTATTTAGAATAACAATTTCGCGCGTGACACGTCTTTCCTTTAAACGGCGCGCGTTCAACTGAGGCATTCCATTTACCGGTGACTTAATGTGTGTCTGAGCACATGTATGGCTTTCAATGCTGCTTACCTTCCATTTTTCTAATTTATTTAGACGTAGAAGGTACGCAATGTACTTTAAACAGTATTATTTACTTGTATGTTCATTGAACTCGATGTTTGATTGACAGATGACAGGATAGTGAAGTCATCGATTATGGCTTTGTTCGGCGTGTTCTTATAATCTATACTCCATGTTAATACTAGGAATATTAGATGAATTCGATATCAAAATATGCTTTAGATCGAGAATTATGCGTTTTATCATAAAGTACCTGATTTTTTTGGTAAAATCGTATGTTTTGGAAATTATAGGTACCTACACAAATTTAATTTAATGCGGGACTCGAACCTCGCGAGCGAGCGCTCTTCTACTGAGCCAGGCGTTCGGGTGACGTATCGTTTTACAAAATAACAAATTGTGTAGGTATTTAGATACGACATTTATACTGATGAAATATGAATAATATTTTTGGTTATTTAAACAAAGAATCACGAGCGCAATTAGTTTAACATTTTATTAGAAATAAGTATGTACTTACCTTTTTACAGTTTATCAAACAATCACTTATTAAGTATATAACTGCTTAGTCTGGCGATAAATACTGTTAATTCACTACCTATTACCTATATTTGTTGTCATGGGATACTCATCCCAACTTACCTGTCCGGATGTTGTGGTATAGTATACGGGTATGCGACCCCGGCTCCCCTAGCTATTACTATCCTAATAATTGCCTTCCTGGACGGTAATATCGTACATTTCTTATTTCCCACTTTAACTTACCAATCTTCCTTTTCACACCACCTATCCTTCCCTTTCCCTATTCCTACCCTCTCCGCCAATCCAACGTTTGCCACGCGGATGAATGCATGGCTAGAGGCGAGCCTAGTCGTTAGCGTGCCACACTGCCCTGGGACCGGGCGACCCAAGACTACCTCGGAGCTCAGCATAATCAGGAGTCAAGATGGGAGCATTATAAGAGGAGAAGAATGTGTGCTAAAGAGATGGAAAGAGTATTTAGAAAGTTTGTTTGAAAGAAAGGAAGTGCATGAACAACATTCGGCACCTTCTATTGAAAGTAATAAAAATGTAGATGAAATAGTGAAATTCAAATTCAAAAACACTTTATTCATGTAGGTCACAGAAATGACACTTATGAATGTCAAAAAAAAATATTAAAATATTGTTTCTTATTGAATTTACCGCTACTTCGTAAAGGGTTGAGCTAATGAGAAGTAGTAGCAAGAAACTCATTGCGACTCTTTTAAGTCAAGATTTACAATTTAGTTGTTTTACAAATCATTTCAATTACAATATATGCAAAGTGACGCAACAAAAATACTCAAATGTCAAAAATAATGAGTAAGTCAAAAAAAGAAAAAAAAAAGTAAATTAATACTTATAAACACAAGAGTTATTGAGTATAGTTGATGCATCAATCCACACATACCGTAAATAAATAGAGGCATTATGTGAGCATTTCATAAAATAAAATATATAATAACTTTAACTTTAAAGGAAATAATAATAATAAAAAAACACATCAAGCAGACCTCCCGGTAACAAGATCATCCCACGTCGCCGCCACAAGCAGAGGCATTTAAGCGAGCATGACGATACCTGTCACGAGAAAGCATTGAAAAGTATGAGATTAGGTAAGGCTGCAGGATATGACAGGATTACCGTCGGGCTGGACAGGGCATAGTGGCTAGCTAGCTGTACCGCCTTTTCAATTTGTGCTGGCGAAATGAGCAAGTACCAGGAGACTGGTGCAAAGCTGTAATCGAGCCATTGTATAAGGGAAAAGGGTCACGACAAGACTGCAGAAATTACCGCGGTATAAGCCTTCTCAGCGTCGTCGGTAAATTGTATGCGAAAGTATTAATTGAAAGAGTTGTGAATGAAACAGACGAAAAAGTATGGGCCGCACAAGCGGGATTTAGAAAGGGAATGGGATGCACGGATTAGGTCTTTTCCTTGCGGTGCAAAGCCGAAAAGTTTTTGGCTAAAAACAAGAAGGTCTATTGCGCGTTCGTGGATCTAGAAAAGGCCTATGATAGAGTGGTGAGGAAATGAAATGAAATGAAATGAAATGAAATTTATTTGCAGGAAACATTGTACTTAAGGTGTTAACAATATAATGGATAATCCAATATGTTTCGTCAATTGACATGCAAAATATGTTACAAAATTGTCTAAACACTAATCGTACTGTTATATTGAAACATGTCGGATTTCACAATGATATCAATAATATTTATAAAATGAAATTTTAATATTTATATAATATTATAATATGAGACGTAAATAACTTAATAATTCATTTAGTACCTATGTATAATATTAACAAATTCAATGTCATAAAAGTATATTAATTTACATATATTATTATCAAATAGACTAATTCATTTTGTATTGAAAAATTCATTTAAACTATAGAAGCACTTATTTGTTAACCACTGATGCAGTCTTCTTTTAAAAACTTTGAACGGTAAATCTTTCAATTCATTGGGCAATTTATTATATATTTTCACAGACATGCTGAAACAATTTCTACTAAAAGATGCAGTTCTACAGAAGGGCATTATGAGTTTATTTGGATACCTTGTGTTTAAAACCTTCTGGCATTTTTTTGTATAGAAATCACACATATGTTTTTGAACAAATAGGCTTATTTCATAAATGTATAGGCATGGCAGCGATAGAATTTTCAATTTTTTAAATAGCGGTCGACAAGAATCTAGGGGGCCGGCTCCACAAACCGCCCTGATACACTTCTTCTGTCCAATAAATAAATGCCCTATGCTCACCGAGTTGCCCCATATGACCAATCCATATCTTAAAGCTGAAACCACGAATGCATGATATGCCATTAGCGCTGTTTTTTCACCTATTGTTTTTGATACGCGTTTGAGGACAAATACATGTTGGTTAATTTTTTTGCTAATTTTGTCAACATGTGACTTGAAGGACAAGTTGCTGTCTAAAGAAATACCAAGAAAATTGACAAGTTGTGCTTCTTTAATATTCTCATTATGATAATTAACATTAATATCTTTTCCTTTCCCATTCTTATTATAATACTGCATATACATTGTTTTTTTTATATTTACAGTCAGGTTATTTTCAGTAAGCCATTCAATTGTGTCCTTTATTGTTTTATTAATTTCTATATGAATGAGTTGTGATCAGCATTGTCCGCGAACGGTGTGAGCAGTGACCTCATACGAGCATTGCAATCTCTTTATAGAGATTCTAGTGCTTGTGTAAGGATAAACGGGGCCTACACTGAATGGTTTAATATTGAAAAAGGTGTAAGACAGGGATGTGTAGCGTCACCGTGGCTGTTTAATCTGTTCGTGAACAATTGCTTGATAGATTTAAAAGAGAATGAAAGTGGATTGAGAATGAGTGAGTTACTCGTCAAATGTTTTCTCTATGCTGATGGCCAAGTATTACTTGCATCTTCGGCTGAGGAGTTGCAGGAGATGGTAACTGTTATAAATGAAGTTTTTGGTAGAAAGGGAATGAAGATGAATGTAAAGAAGACGAAAGTGATGGTGCTTGAAAGAGATGAGGTAGTGACAGACTGCAATATCGTGATTGGAGATGAAAAAATTTAACAGGTGAATGAGTTTGTGTTTGAGGTTCTAAATTTAAAAGAGATGGAAAGTATGAGAGTGATATTGAAAGAAGAGTGAATGCAGAAAACATGGTGAATGGAGCTTTGGACTCCTTTATGAACAGGTAGAAGGTGTCTAATAAGGCTCGTTTGGCTGTGCATCAGGGGGTGTTGGTTCCAACACTCATGTACGGAAGTGAAAGTTGGGTATGGCAGAAGAAACATGAAAGCAGAATAAATGCAGTTGAAATGAGAGCGTTGAGAAGTATGATAGGAGTCAAACACTCAGTTTGACTCCTATCATGACACATATCACTCCTATCGACAGGATAAGAAATAGTGAAATAAGGAAACGTTGTGGTCTGAAAGAAGATGTTGTGACAAAAATTGAGAAAGGTATGCTAAGATGGTTTGGAAATGTCGAGAGAATGAATGAAGAACGATTGACGAAGAAAGTGTATAAGGCCAGTGTGAATGAAAGTGTTGGAAGGGGTAGACCTAGGCGGACGTTTCAAAATCGAATCAGGGATGTCTTGAAAACAGGCCAGGTCAAGAGTACCCTAAACCGGAGAGCATGTATGAAAGGAATAATGAAAGTGGACGAAGCGAAACATGTTTGTAAGGATCGTAGCAAGTGGAAAGAAGTGGTCTCAGCCTACCCCTACGGGAAAGAGGCGTGATTTTATGTATGTATTATGGATAAAAATTATGTATTGATTGCCACCCTTATATTGCATTACGTCACCAAGTGATTATGTTGGTATCAAGATTTACTACGCGTTTCATACGAGCAACATTTCTCATCATTTTCTATGGGATTCCTGTCTATTAGACGTAGTGGTTAACTTGGTTAAATTCTCTTTGAAGCTACCCAAAAAAGATCCCGCAGACACGACAGACCAAAGAGTATTTTTTTGTTAAGGAAGAAGAGGAAAAAAGTGCGTATGTGTCACCTGATGTTAAGTGACCAGTGTAAAATAAAAACAAAAGATAAAAATGATTCATTGATTATTTATTTACATAATTTGGACACGAATATTTTATTTTAATACACAATAAAAGTTTTAATATTACAGCTTAATTACGTAGGTTGGTATTACTAAAAGTAATGATAAAGACTACTTGGTAAATATCCAAACTTACCACAGACCAATAATACCTATAGACGGATCGAAAAGGAGAATTTTAAAAGTCATTTAAATTGACGTATTGGTATATTATTGGATAGTAAAATTTGCATTATAATGTATGCAAGCGAAATTATGACTACATAAATCAGATTATTTTTGCTATATAAAATACTTACTTAATATTATAGTGAAGTATTACATAAAATTAAAAAAAAAAATAAACATTAAATAATAAACATACAATTTTATATAAAGCTAGCTAGCTATTATATAGCTTCACGCCTGCTTAAACTTCGCTTAACATGAAACTGTATGGTTATGAAAGATTTTTTAAAAGATTCTGAAATTTCATTATAAAGAACATTCATAATTTTATCTGATTTGATTAATAAAAGATATGGCTAGTTAATTAATTACAAGTAAAACATTCACAATTTTACTTATGTTTAAATTGCAAAATAATTTATCGAAAATTAATAACTTGTTCCACTATTTTATAATAATAATAATATATATATATATATAGTTATATTAGAAATTTAAGTCACTAAACTCCAATCCTAGCTAATAGTTACTTTTAAGATAAATTAAATATTACCGAGCTCATCTTGGATAATCTTCTTTACAAATTTATTAAAGCTGTCAAAAATTTCAACACATCATAGATAGCCCTTACAAGTAAATCCTACAGGACTACGAGTGAGAAGAGAGTGGTTTTTTAGCAGCTGCTCTATTTCATGGATACTAATATATTTAGGGTATATATTGGTATTATGCGTGAGATAATAAGTACTAACATCATAATATTACAATGCAATTCCATAATATGTACTGTCTTTTGTACATATAATTCACATATGTTTTAAAAATATTTTAATATCAAAAAGAAATACCAGAAATATAGATATATACAAATTATTTACTAATTCCACAAATTTTGCCATTTCGGTGACTCCGTAGACTTATTTTAAGCGCCGTCTATAGGTAATTAATCTGTTCACTAATAATTATTAATTTGACACATCTTTGATATGCTTAAATTACATGTCTGATATTGTTTAGTCTTAGGTAGTCTTTAGATTTAAATAAAACTTAAAATTCCAAAATCTTCAAAAATTTAAGTTATCAGATAGCTATTATAGTCTAATCTATACTACAATAAAACTGTAGAGTCAACGGTAGATTTGGTATTTTTTGGTGATAAAGGAAATGCTGAGTTGAGCACAACAATTCAAATTAAAAAAAAAACAGCCGGCGATCTTGACCAGATCGTCGGTCCATCTTGTGGGAGGCCTACCAACACTACGTCTTCCGGTAAGTGTTTGCCATTCGAGAGCTTTACTGCTCCAACGGTCATCCATCCGTGGAGCTATGTGCCCTGCCCACTGCAACTTCAGCTTCGCAACCAACTGAGCTATGTCGGTGACTTTGAGTCTCCTACGGGTCTCCTCATTTCTGAGTTGATCTCGCAGGAAGGTGTACGCGCTTTTTTCACTGCTCTCAATATAGTGATTTTAAAATAATTGCTATACAAACTAATGCAACATAGAAGTAATAAAACTCAAAAGACATAAGCTAAATGTTATGTTGAAGGATACGGAATACCATATCTATTTAAAAAAATATTTAAGTACAACTATTTTGATTACAATATCTTTTTTTCAAACTAAAAATTTCACGTTTTTTACATACTTAATCAAATCCATAAATATTAAACAATATTTGTTATAATTATACTATTATTCAATAACAATGTAATTAAAATACTAAACGCCTTTTGCAACTTTATGAGTAATAATAAATACCATAAAATATACTCAGATATTTCAATGTCTTCTTAAATTATAAGTTTACTTAAACCACAGACTAGTAAAAAAATAAGGACTCCGTGTCACCTTATATAACAGTGTAGCACAAAAACAAGCCGATTAACGTGTAAATACATAGCCCCACGCACACACTTAAACTACTACAGGCGATAGGCGGCCATTATGAGAATTGTCATCGTCTGTGACAGATCAGTTTACGTCACAATAAAATATTTTAAAATATGCCGTCGTGCGTTGTGTAAAACCGATACTATATAAGTATTTGTTGCCATATATCTTATATCTTTAAACGAGCAATTCTTGTATATATATAATCTGAATCTCGGAAACGGCTCCAACGATTTTCATAAAATTAAGTATGCAGGGGATTTCGGGGGTGATAAATCGATCTAGCTAGGTTTCAATTTAAAAAAAAATAGTTTTATCCATGTTTGAATGAGAAACAGCTACAATAACATTAGAATACAAAGGTAAATTTCGCCACTATATACAAGACTATTATAGCTCAGATGGGACATTGGGTGATCCGGAAAGCAGAAGACCCCGGTTCGTATCCAGATGTCCTATTAGTTTTTTTTTTTGTTCAAGTTTTGTACATTCTTAAAAATCCGAGCAAGGCTCGGTCATCCGGATATTGATTACTTAAGGGAGAAAAAATTGTGTAACTAGTATCCCCCGTAACCGCACACACACTAGCATAACGGTGCTTTACTTGCTAATATCACGGCGCGGAGTCCTTCTTTTTTTACTCGTCCGTGACTTAAACTAGTATTTATGTATTTAATTTATAAATAATATATTAATAGATCATTAGCATACATATTATATAGCACAAATAATAATTGAATATCGTATATTAAACTGAATGTGCCTTTTAATTGCATTTGCACATAATAATATTATTTTATATAATATCTCTTCTATCTAAATTAGTATGCTGTAAAAAGTTGTTCCTATTATACAAATGATTTTAGTTTTCTTTAGTGTTAATCGCACCAATATTTGTTTTTAAACAATTCGACACGTGTTTCGCGTCTACATGAGGCATCCTCAGGACGTGTTGTCTCGCCAAAAAATGGCACGAGACGCGAAACACGTGTCGAATCGCTTAAAAACAAATATTGGCGGAATTAACACCAAAGAAAACTTAAATCATTTGTATAATTATGGATTTCCGCAAAGTAACGCCTACTTCAATTAATTTATTTTTTGTTCTTATAAATCTAAAACATAATTAAGCTTTGAACAAAACCTTTTTAAAAGTATTTTATTATATATTACCTACTACAGGTAAGACAATTCAATATATAACTCTCATAATTTTGAAGGAACTCATAGTAATATAGATTTTTGTGTTATGTTAGATAATACTATATTTTACTTAATATATTATATTTAATACAATGTCAAAGAAGTGCAGGAATACAATCAAAGGAGTACATTAATAATTACCTACTGATTATGTAATTAGCACTTATATTAATTCTAAAATTATTTGATTATATACGATATGTTTCACTAAGTTTTTTATTATAAATTTCAATATTAATTAGTGTTTAAGACTAAAATAGATTATAAAATGACTACCTAGTTAGATCCAGTAATTGTCTTTAAGTATCGTTCGCGTTTAATACTTTTCTAAGCTGCAAAATGCTATTTTAAACTAGGTTATAACCCGTCGGAAATATGTGGACACGATCTCCCCTCCCCACGTTGCAACTCGCCCCGCGCACATCCTTTAGTACTGTCGCTAACACAAGTGCAATTGCAAACATTTATTAGTTTTGAAGTTATTGAAGGAGTTATTCTTATTGATTGTTGAGTTGTTGTTTTTTTTACATTGTTAAATTGAATAATTCTTTGTTATGCCTTTAATTTACAAACTATAATTTTTAAATAGTACTTTGTACGTTTATTCTCAAGTTAAATTTAGCACGTCAAAACCTTGAAAAGAGTAAAATCTTTGTAGTTAGTTCTTACATTAAAATTAACAATTATGCTTGTGTTGGTGACTATATCGATGATGTGATGTAATTTTTATAGGTCCATAGATATATCCGGCGGATATTTTTTACATTTCTGTGGTTTTTACAGTAAGAACTGTATTTCATCGTACAAATATCAAATGCATTAATCTCCCTAACTTACAAATAGTAATTATCTCCCCGTATCCCGCCTTAATATTCTATTTACCCTATAAATTCTATTTTTGTATGATTCTATCGAACCTCTACGCAGAAGTCTGGTAGCTGCCACTCGCGTCATAGCGGCATTATAACTCTCCGGTGTCAAAATGGCCGGCGTTTCTAATTTTGACAACTCCGTTGGCAAGATGGCGCCGTCAGACAACATGGCGTCGATGTCACCGTTCAACATTGCGATCGAATCCGCCGATGTGTAGTTGGATATTGGTGTACATAGTGGTATTGCGTTTGACCATTTTCTGTTTCTGAAAGAAAGACATAATCGTATGTGCATCGTTCCCGATTCAAGTTCGAATATTTTTATTTAAAATAGAATTGGACAAATCATTTTTTCAACTTCAATATCTACCCCTTAGATTAAGGATTGGTCTAAATAAATACCGTAGGCGTAGTCGCAAAGTGCGGCAACTTCTACTACGCCCAAGTGGGCGAACTCGAGCCAGTCTCGAACAATGTGTGAAGATGCTAATAATTGAAACTAAAACGCATGCGTAAACGTATGCGTAGCAAAACTTTGTAAAATTAATACTACAAGAAATGAGAAAGACATTGGGATCATCAGTAAGTATTTTGTATTTTATTAATTTCAGTGTAAAATGACACGAAGAGTATGTCGCATCAAGCATCTGCCGTAGGAAAAAAGTTACTGTTCTTAGGTAGTGCGTTAACTAGTTGGAGCGCAGCGGAGACCAATCCTTAATCTAAGATATACCCATTAGAAAAGATTCACCTTAGAACTAAGAAGTATGGACGTAAGTAACACAGCAGGCTTCTATGCATAATAAAATTATCGTAAGTTTATGCTATAATAATTATTTTTCGATTTGGCAATGGATAAATTACAAAGTATAATATAATTCTGCAGGTTTTTCATTTAATATTGAGCACAGATAATAAGTTCAGAATTATAAATATGGCGCAGGTCCAAATCCTAAAAGATTTATTATTATCAACCAAAGATGGTTTGCAGTACTTTTTAGTGCCTTTATCAAATCATGTCTGTTAGTACATTAAAGTATTTCTATTTAAATAGTATGAATATTTTATATACTTACTTCAGGCACCTCAACATGGGCGCTCCTTTGATCTTGTAGCCTGGCTCACAAGTGAAAGAGACGGACTCTCCAATCTTGTAGTAGAACTTCACCGAGGACATGCGACCCGATATCGTGGTGCCAGGATAGGTGCAGGCTTGAGCACCTGGAGCATTTTATAAATGTTATATGACCTTTGTAAGCAGGCAACTACAAAAATAATTCATTACGAGACTACGCAATAATATTCCATTCAATAATAGGAATCCTCCATTTTTTTCCACACTGTTTTGTTCAGTGCTTCTCTGTCCATGTTGTAACTGCCATGACTTTAATTTGGTCGTCGCACCTTTGGTTTTTCTTCAATTTCCCGAATACCAAAATACAAAATACATTATTATTAACGTCTCGTATTACACGCTAGTTACCATGCAATTTAAAGTAAAATATGGTGATACGCACAAGTGGGTGGCTTATCGCTCCATCTGCCGCTGTCCTGGCAGACTAGGATAGGTCTTCCGTGCAACGTGTGTTCAGGGTTGCAGTGGAACTGCAAGACATCACCAGCACGATAAGGTGCGCGACCCAGCACGTACCCTGATGCTGGAGGGGGCAAAGCTGGGCAGGATACCTCTGAGAAATAAGAGCCAAGTGAGATGCGTATGTTAAGTTGGCGGCGCAAAGGCCGCCTTTCATCCGTGAGGCGTAGTTCTATCCCGCCCACCACCATATTTTGATTTTTTTACTGACTAACTAATGGACTGGTTTTATGCATGTGTGATAACAGGATTAATGATATCAAGAATTGGTACAATCATGAGTCATGGTTCAATTTAATATAATTTCATAACGTTATTTATATACATACATTATAGGCACGTCCTTACTTAACGTCCTATAACATGTTGAAAAATAATTTATTTTAAATTTAATCCAGTATTGAGTCATTTCATTCAAAAATTTTATATATATTTTTTATTTAAACTTAGATTAATAAATATATTTTGTTAATCTGTGTGTTTAAAAAGCTCCTTCATGCAATGCAGGAGGAATACAAAAATCATTAGTGCAGGAAAAAACAATTTTCCGAACGCTAAACATACACAGAAAACCTCTTTTTTGAGCAAATATACTCGTACCTGTTAAAGAAAAATATTTATTGCACTAAAAATAATGATGAAATTGTGTACATACCAGTACATAAGAGCTATGGTAGTATAATAACTAGGAAACCTTATAGCCACTCAGGGAAGTTTTGCCTTAAGGTGTATCAGATTTTATTTATACTTGACAGAATAGGATAGTCATTAACTAAACTAACTTATATACAACCAGACAAGGAAGTGATCCTAAAATGTTAAATGTGAGTAGTACCTCGACAAACTGGGAACGGTTTCGCCCAGTCAGCAGCTGGTAGGCAGACCGTTTCCGTGGGTCCACTGAGCGCCCAGCCGGGTGTGCAGGAGAAGGCGGCTCGACCGCCAACTCCTCGGGAAACCACGGCTACCCTGGGACGTCGCTCGCCGTCTTGCAGCGGGGTGTCGTGGACGACGTCACCACATTCAACACCTGGTGGTGTTATCAAATCTTATTATTATTATTTTAATATTATATTTTCTTAGATGTACTGTCACTACTTACTACTTAGGTATAGAGCGGTATTATTGATGCTTGTTTTTTATTTATTATTTATTTATTTATACTATTAATCATTAACAGAAAGAATCTTAAAAGCTAATATAGTCCCGCAAAACTGTTTGGACAGTTTGTCTGCAGGATTAAGTCTCTTGTAATACATTAATGCTTATTAGAACATTGATTTTATACAAGTGTAATTAACAAATATTGATAAAAAATATAATAAAAAAATCTCATTTTAATTTTAAGGCAGTGTTCACAATAAATATTTCTTAAGTTTAGTTTTAAATTTTCTTTTACTGGTTTCTAGTCGGAATTCCTCAGGCAAGCTGTTTAATAGATAAGGTAGGCGTTTTTTCAAAGTCCTATCTCCGTAGTAGTTATTGATTCTAGGAACCTCGAACTTACCAGCGGACATCAACCGAGTATCGTGGTTGTGCATAATTGGGTTATGTTCATGATTGCCATGATTGTTAATGGCTAATAAGTATTTATGTTTAAATTAGGGTAATCTATCATGAATTATGTCAACCTCCTTGCTTATAGAATTATAAATTTTTATTAGCCTTGATATAGCGGAAGATTGCTTCAGGTTAGTTCTAGCAACAGGTTAGTGTAAAAGCTTCTACGTGGGACTTTCAAATTATAACTACCTAACCTCTTCTGGATCGTCTGCTCGTTACGATAAATAATAGATACTTATATTAATAAAACGAAATCATAAGTATATTGTTAATATTATTTAGCTGCTCGAATTATCGGTAATAAAAAACTTTGTGAACGGATCAGTTTCCACTGAGAATAGACGTCGCTTCATTGTGTGTCTTCTATCACGAGAAGTCTTCAGAGGACTTGCACGAGACGCCACCAACTTAAATATAACTATCGTGCTGGATGCACGTGGCATTCGTCCACAGTGCAACGTTATTCCACGCACCACAAGATTGTAAAAAACCAAAGTCATAAAAGTTATATTAGATACCCATATGCAGATACTAAAAATCTAATCTATCTAAAAGGGTATCTGCCTTTCCTTACCCTCCTGTGATTTCTCTTTCTCCGGCAGAAGACCCGTATGCTCGTTAGTCCTCCAATTCTATAAAAAAAATGGAATTTAATTACGAATTACTTTCACAGACGGGTAGCGGAGCACTCCAGTTGCCGCTAGCTCTGCAGACCAGCGTCGAGGATCCAAGGAGCGCGTTACCGTTGGCACAAGAGAACGTTATCTCGCTGCCCAGCCTCGTCTCCAGGCTGCTGGGTACAAGGCCACGACGGATTGGCAACGGAGGACAGTGGACGTCTGAAAAACAACATTATACTAGGCGTTTTATACGATCAAGTTCTCGATATGAATTTGGCTCAGCCCTGTTAGAAGCTCCAGTTCTCTCAGAATTTAATCAAATCATGGAACAAATGCTCTGACAGAGAAGAAACTCCCAGTAAGTTTTCTTTTTTTGCGGTTTGAAAATTACAATTGTTTAAATTGTAATTTTCAAACCGCAATTTTGTCAAGTTTAAACAATATCGTCTAACGGCCGTTCCCAATATTCAGTCTATCTCTTACTTGAGATAAAAAACGTAACTATGGTGGACTTTTCTGTCCCAATAAACGTATCGATGGTAACTCACCTTATCCGTGCACGTCCTTATAGCTTACCAGCGATATAAAGTTTGTATGGAAATTGCAATTCACGCGCCCCAATATAAGGCGTTAAGAATAACTTATCGGGTATATTGGGACAGCTTCAGATTATTGACAGCTAATTACTGACAGTAAAAGGTAGTAATTTATCTCTATCTGTAGATAGTATATTGGGAACGGCCGTAAGTCATTTTTTATTGTTAAAAATAATCAAAATCTTTGTGTTACGCGTACTTTTGATTGTTCATAATTAAAGTGTCTGCCATGACCTTGAATAAAAAAAGAAAGAAGCCATTATTACACTATACTTTCAAAATTCATAAAATGAAAAAGTATTTTATTTATTCTTATGGTGGCCATTTTGTAATTCGCAAAGATTGCAAATTCCGAAAGTATTTAAAAAAATATCATAAATCTTAATCTTATTTGAATGTATTTTTTTTACGAAAATAAGGGACTACACGAGCAGGACGTTCAGCTGATGGTAATTGCTACACCCTACCCATTACAATGCAGTGCCACTCAGGATTCTTGAAAAACCCCAAAATTCTGCGCGGCACTATAATTGCGCTCGTCACCTTGAGACATAAAATGTCAAGTCTCATTTGCCCAGTAATTTCACTAGCTACGGCGCCCTTCAGACCAAAACACAGTAATATTTACACATTAATTCTTCCTGCTTCACGGTAGAAATAGGCTCCGTTGTGGTACCCATAATCTAGCCGGCATCCTGTGCTATTGAGCCTCCCAATGGTAGAATTTTGGTAGAATGTAATTATGGTTGTTCTTCCCTAAGACATGGCTAAACCATGATTCAATCTAATCTGAATGTATACTTTTACTATAATTTATATGTCTAATTCCTGACTATCATAACATGATTATATCAATATCGTGTTCTCTAATTATAAGCTGTAAGTAAAGAAAAGCTTATCTTGCTCTCAGCTCACCCTCCACAATAATCTCCACTTGATGGCTCTGCCTGGCCGGGGTCTCGCAGCGGTACACCCCAGAGTCCTCCCTCACGGCATCCATGATGCTGAGCCGGTATTCCAGCTGGCTGTCACGACCAGGATCCGTTGTCCAGCCTTCTGCGTACGTACGCTCAGATCTAATGAATCATGAAATTCAAGAATCATTATTCCGAACCTAGCCTTAATCTTACAGAATGATTTTATTTACTTTGCCGGCCCTGCTCTTTTTAACCGAGACACAGATATCCTCCCTGGCTGATTCATCTTACCTTCCAAATTATACCCCGGGTTCCTACCCGGATAATTTGGAACACTCCTTTATACCACGGGCTGGCGTGTGCGTTTACGTCAGGGAGGATGTCTGTTCTCGACGCCTGAGTTTTCTTGAAGGACAGGACCTATCCAACATCTGGCTGCGTGTAGACTGCGATGACCATCCGCGAATCTACGCATGCCTGTATAGGTCCCATAGCGGTAACGCAAAGACTGACCGGCTCCTCGAACACATCCAAATGGCTACAGATTCCGTGTTGGAGCAGATCCCCTCTGCAGAGATCGTGTTTCTTGGCGATTTTAACGCCCACCACGCCGAATGGCTAGGCTCACGTACCACCGATTATGCAGGGAGATCGGTTCACGACTTCGCCTTAGCATATGGTCTAACGCAACTGGTTATTGCGCCAACGCGAATCCCAGATGTGCAAGATCATACACCTTCACTGTTGGACCTTCTGTTGACCTCACATCCGGACGGCTACCTAGTTTCCGTTGACCCTCCTCTGGGATCGTCGGACCACTGCCTGATCCGGAGCACCGTGCCGATCACGCGCCTAACACGGCCCCGCTTCTTAGGCTGTCGCCGCGTGTGGCACTATAGGTCAGCAGGGTGGGACGAGATGCGGTGCTTTTTTGCATCCTACCCGTGGAGGCAGATCTTTTTTTCGCTGGGAGATCCAGATGCCGCTGCTGACGCTGTTGCTGATGTGGTACTGCAAGGTATGGAACTCTTCATTCCATCCTCCTCTGTGCCTATCGGTGGCAGGTCCCAACCATGGTTTGACCGCTCCTGCAAAATGGCCTCTCACCGAAAGCAGGAGTGCTATCAGGCTTGGGTCAATGCAGTGGTATCTAAGGATGTGAATTCCAGCGAACTTAAAAAACACTTCAATCATGCCTCCAGGTCCTTCAAAAGAGTTATTGCTGACGCGAAGTCGAAGCACATTGGCAGAATTGGCGAGAGACTTGCACGCCTTCCCTCGGGAACTCGTGCGTTCTGGTCGCTCGCCAAGGCTGTCCAAGGAAACTTCTGCCAGCCAGCCATTCCGCCACTGCACAGGGATGATGACTCGCTGGCCCATGACCCGAAAGAGAAAGCTGATCTCCTGGGCTCCCTCGTCACGTCCAACTCGACTCTGGATGACCAAGGTGCACCACCACCGCATATTCCGCGGTGCAATTCATATATGCCGGAGGTAAAAATCTGGCATGGTGCCATGCTTAAGGCGCTTCTCACCTTGGACATTCACAAATCGAGCGGGCCCGATGGCATTCCCCCGATAGTGCTGCGGACATGTGCTCCGGAACTGGCGCCGGTCCTTACCCGTCTTTTCCGGGTCTCCTACTCATCAGGCGTAGTCCCGAAATTATGGAAGGCGGCTTTAGTGCACCCGATCCCTAAGAAAGGTGTACGCTCAGATCCGTCCAACTACCGCCCCATTGCCATTACCTCCATTTTCTCCAAAGTAATGGAGTCGATCATCAACCACCAGCTCTTGGGATACCTAGAGGGGCACCAGCTGATCAGCGACTGCCAGTACGGTTTCCGTCAGGGTCGCTCAGCTGGTGATCTTCTTGCGTACCTCACCCATAAATGGGAGCAAGCGGTTGAGTCGAAGGGAGAGGCGTTGGCGGTGAGTTTGGACATTGCGAAGGCCTTTGATCGGGTGTGGCATAATGCGCTTATTGCGAAACTGCTATCCTGTGGGCTTCCCGAGAAGTTGTGCAAATGGGTCACTAGCTTTTTGGCTGATCGGAGCATCAAGGTTGTTATCAACGGTGCATGCTCCGACTTAAAACCCATAAACTCTGGTATGCTTCCTACACCGGCCGTGCCAACATGTCCCGGGATAGCGTTGACGAGAACCGGAACAAACTTGTGTCTGAAATCGAGACTATGCTTTGCAAATTCTCGGAATGGGGCCGACAAAATTTAGTCCAATTCAACCACAAGAATACACAAGTTTGTGCGTTCACCACTTAAAAGTCTCCCTTTTGCCACTCCTCCAACTGCCACAGCCTGTATTGGCATACTTGGCGTCGATATATCGAGCGACGTTCAGTTCCGTGGTCACTTGGAAGAGAAGGCCAAACTGGCCTGTAAAAAGCTTGGTGTACTCAGTAAGGCGAGACAGTACTTCACTAAAAGCCACCGCCTGCAACTTTATAAGGCGCAAATTCGGCCTCACATGGAGTACTGTTCTCACCACTGGGCGGGTGCTCCCCAGTACCAGCTTCTTCCATTTGACCGCATACAACGAAGAGCGGCTCGAATCATCGACGATCAAGTCATCTCCGGTCGGCTTGATTCTCTAGCATTGCGTAGAGATGTGGGTTCTCTCTGCATCTTCTACCGCATTTATCACGGGGAGTGCTCTGAGGAGCTGTTCGGGTTGATTCCAGCGGCCGAATTCCACCATCGGACATTACGTGCAAAGTACCATCCGCATCACGTAGACGTCTGGCATTCCACAACCGCGCGTTTTCTTCGAAATTTCTTGCCTCGCACAGCCGCTTTGTGGAATCAACTACCGGCAGCGGTCTTCCCGAACAGATACGACTTAGGGACCTTCAAGAAAAAAGCATACTCCCACCTTAAAGGCCGGCAACGCATTGCTTGACACACCTGTTGTTGCGGATGTCCATGGGCGGTTGCCTCACCT
>CATIXQ010000012.1:15141787-15154705 GCA_949711755.1 Leptidea juvernica | reverse complement strand
CCCCTCTCATATAAAAAAGAAATGAAATCTTATATGCTTTGTTAAACTCTCAGGTTGTGGCTTCATCTACAGGATCTACTTTACAGTAATTGATAACCTGCTCAACACCAATATTTGCATATTAGGAAATTGACTTGAGATGTCGCTCTTGTAAATCTAAACAATTTGTTATATCTTTAAAGTTATAACCCTCACTTCTAGGTTACCCTAATTTTGTTTTTTGTGTAGGTGTTAACATTTTTAAGTATTTTATCCTTGTATGGTAGGTGCCGTAAAAACTTCTGGAATCTTATTGTGTATCAGTATATTTATTCGGGGAGGTATATTTTTCTTAAATTAGCATCAAATACTAACGTCTACGATCTCTTACAGATGTAACAAAAAGGAAAACTCAAGACAATGGAATATTATTAAAATTATTATTGATTTATTGCAGATATCAAATATGTGAAAACTTAATAATGTTAAATTTTTAACGCAAATTTCAAAAACAATCGTCGAAATATTTGATAGAAACAGCTACATAATTTGTTTTATCATTATTAATAAATTTTACAGATTTTACCAATCAATAAAGTCCCCATAAAAAACAGGGCCGGATTTAAACTCAATGCCGCCCCTGGGCACCGGAAAAAAAATACCCATATGATACAGACAAGTATATAAAATATATTTCAGTGGTGGTGTATGTGCGTATACATACGTGTCTGTACGCATGCGCAATGTGATAAGCATGTCGAGGTCAACCGTGACGCGAATCAATAAGGCAGCGCTCTCCTCTCTCTGAAGTATTATCAAAATCTACTTACTCGGGATAGGTATGGGTGACGTTCCACTTAGGGTTTCCGAACCTCCTCATCCAAAGGCACTCCATGTGCAGTACTGTGCCAGGGTAGACCAGCAATTTTCCGTCGTTGGTCTGAGCTATAGGACCTTGGGAATGTCGGAACAAAATCGTTGGTGGTTTCTCCACTGAAAAATATTATTAATTTATTAATGAAATGTTTGTTCCATATTTGGCAGGTAAGTAGGTTATATGCTTGAATCAACAAATGATCCCAATCATGTAATACTAAAGGCATATAAAGGCATAAAAGGCATTTATTTTCTCAAAATTGATTCCTTTAGAATTCTTTTTGATGTCATTTCTTATACTTCTAGATACTACTATCGCTTCGGAAACAAATGGCACTCTGAGAGAGAAGAAGCGGCGCAAGAAACTCTCCCAGCATTATTTTTTTGCGCTCTTTTCAATAAAAATATACAATATTGTACAGTCATTTCTATCGCAATAAAATAATCACAATCTAGTCCCAGGCTGTCCAATCATTTAGATATTCAGCAGTGAAGTAATAGAATTTACGACAGAGCCATTTTTTTATAAAACATTTAAATTTATTTATAGATAATGCCTGAACAGTGGCTGGGACTTTATTGTAGAAGTGTATACATTTACCCTTAAAGCTATTATGTATCTTATGAAGCCTACTAGAATTAGTTACAAGCAATCCCTTATTTCTAGTGTTATAATAATGAAAATCACTATTAAGAGCAAAAAGGTGACGATTTTTGTGAACATATATTAAATTTTCATAAATGTACTGACAATGAACAGTCATAATATTTGTTTCTTTAAATTTTTCTTTGAGAGACGGTCTATAACCAAGCTGATATATAGCACGAACAGCTCTCTTTTGCAGTGCAAACACTATATCAATGTCAGCAGCATGACCCCATAGTAATATACCGTACATCATGATGTTGTGAAAATAACTTAAGTACACTAATCAAGCGGTCACAACATTCGTGTACTCTCTAATCTTTCTAACTGCATATGCCGCAGAGCTGAGTCTATCTGCTAGATACTGCTGCTACTGCGGTTGTTTTCCCGCATATCAAACTTAAACTTAAACTCACGCACATACAGGGCCGGATTTAAACTCAATGCCCCTGGGCACCGGAAAAAAATCCGCCCTAATACTGGAATTTTACTTAAACTTATAGTTTATATATTCATTTCTTTCACTTTCACTTTTCACAAAAAATTTTTCACTTTCAAAATTTTGTCGCCCTAAAAAATTTGCCACCCTGGGCACTTGACATAACATTTACTTTATATAATCATCGCAGTTCTTTAGGTTCTGCTCAGAAGTATCCAAAAATATGAGTACCAGCCACAATTAGGGACTTAGCTATCTTATGCGTAAAACCAATGGATATCTACTAAAGCAAAATTTCGCAGATTCCGTCTTACACATATCAAACCTTAAGTGGCAATGGACTGATCCATTCCCGAGAACATAAAGTTCTAGAGAGCATCTTGAGGAGAAAAGCAGCCATGAGAAACACTGCAGATACGCAGGAAAGATTATCTTAAACAGACTATGGATTCGATCTGGATGTTTGTAGCCTAACTACAAATACATGGCACCAGATATAGGAAGCCTATATATCGTAAAACTGGAAACATCTTAATAAAATGAAGCCGAGAAACGTCCACAGCGCAAAAGATGTAACTTACTGGCATAATCATTCTCTTGATTGAGACCGAAACACGTCGGCTTGACTCCATCCCAAATTCCTCCAATGCATCGTCTCGTCTGCGATCCAGTCATGGCATATTTGCCTACGTCGCTGCATCTGCAATAATTAATGTATCTTTTTATTAATTTATTTAAAAAATAACAATGCAGGTACACTTTTAACGAAATTGAATCAAATGACATATATACACACGCTTTTTTCTCGTCGGGGTAGGCAGAGACAACAGAACGCCACTTGCTTCAATCCTTACAATACTCACGTGCTTCCTCTACATTCATTACTCTTTTCATTCTTTGCTTGTTTCATATGTTCCCAATTTTCCCCGTCACAGACAATGAGTCAAATGAAATTTAAATAAAAAACTTTAAGGGCTTAAAACCCTTGTAATTGTAACTTTGATTTTTCATTAGATTTTTACGTAAAAGTTACATTTATATTATTATTTTAGTTAACCTGACGTTTCAAGAACTTTTTCCAGATCTCGTTTTCAGTGATACTGCAGATAAACACTTCATCTGTTGCAATAATAATAAAAATGTTACTTTTACTTAAATATCTAACATAAAAACAAAGTTAAAATTACACGCGTTTTAATCCTTTAAAAAGTGTGTTATTTTAATGTGTAACACTCCCGTTACTCAAACAAAATACCAAATGAAATTTAATCATTTAAAATAACAAAAACATGTATTGACTTGCGTTAAAACATAAGACTTGCTTTGTTAAACGCGCTAATGCCTTATCTTAACTAAAGCCTATAGGTAACAATCGATAGATAGATTTAGATAGTGCATCAGCGCGTTTAAACTAATGAATAATATAAACGTTCTTCAGATTTAAAATATCAATATTGATTTACCTCGATACAATAACAGCACCCGGGGAGAACTCAACGGTTTCTGTAATCTCCAAGTCATTGTAGAAGGAGACGACGTTCGGTTCTTCGTTGCGGAACGTACAAGTGTTGTTGTTTCGTAGTTCTTCACTTTGGGCGTCCAATTCCTCTGCAAATATAAGTACCACTTCATCGCATTTTTGAAGCTTATCGGCCAAACATTTACGAAGGTTACAAACAATATATATTAACTGAAGTATGATTCGTTATTGCTGAATAATTATGTTAAAACAAGGGTTAAATATATTGCAGGTTTGATACTAACTGACAATTTATGTTGTAAGTAAGGGTAACTAATAAATTTTAGGTACGACAATAACTGAAAAAATATACATAATATATTTCATAAAATTTTAACCATAATTAAATAACGTCCTGGCTAAGAATCAACATTCACAAAATATGTAACTTTTATGCCATGGACCGACAAGTATCCTAGGATTCACTTACTGAATAGATGAATGGAAGAAATATTTCAATATCATTGTTAAATATCTAAAGTTAAAATTGAATTTATCTCAGAAACAGTAAAGGAGTTAGTCAAGCAACCCTCCAAAAGAATATAAGGTTTGCTGGAATAGGAAATAGTGCGTCAGGATAGTTACTGTAAAAATACAAATGTAAATCTAAAATTGAATATAAATTCATTGAAGATCAATATTACTTACTGGAATAGCTGAGAGATTCAGAACCATTATTGTCTCCAACTGTTGTTTTATATCAATATAGTAAACTGCTGATAGCTTTTATTCAAGTATTTTATTAAGATCTTCAAAACATGGATAAACTTGCGTTTTTATATTACTTCTAGTAAGCAATATCAAGTGATCCAAAACAATTATCAATTTATAGATTCTTCTTCTTATATTGTTACTTGTAAAACTTCGCTTATTTTAACAGTTAAAGGCGAACTTACCACAGTTAAAACTCTTTCCAACCCAATTGCCATTCTCACATATAATCTTCCACGTCGTCTTCTCTCCCATAACTGACGCTATGCAGCTGAAGGTGATCTTCACGCCATGTGGAAACGTATCAGATATATCGTAAGTCTCATTCACCTCAGCACCTTCGCGATATATCAACGTTCCTAACATCCTAGAATATTTCATTACTAGTAAGAGTGAGAAATATTAATGCCAGTATTCCAAAAACTTTTAAATGGACGCTTGGTACCACAAATTGTTAAACCAAGAATTATGCTTTAGCATTGTAAAAACACCAAAAATGTTGATCTAAAAACAAGCTATGACAAAGGTCAGCCTGGGTGCTCGATTGCCCCTATTAAAAAATATCATTTAATTAAAATTGGTTTTACTGAATTTTTTAAGTAATTAAAGAGTAAATAAAATATATAATATACAAATCTGCAATGCAGAAAATACAGTGTAAAAGTTATTCAATTAAACTTGGGAGGAAATAATATGTCACATATTATACCTTCATTGTTCTTGTTAATGCCTCTAAAATTAGTTCAGTATTTGCTCAAGATGTTATTAATTAAGAAATTATATAAAAGCATGCACTAACATATTCGCAAAATATCGCAACAAAAGATAAGCTCGGCAAGACAGAAAGGAAAAAGCCAAAACTGCCAAATCCGCTGACATTTCAATATTTTAATCTAAGCCCTGCCTTCTGAGGATTTCGATAATTTTTCAGAATTAAAAATGGTTGTCAAGATCTAATGATGAGAAAGTGAAAACCAGATTGTTTAGACTATAGTATCTATAACATAGAAATACGTTCATTGGATCTATTTGCAAAATTTAATGTTAAAAAACAAAAAATATGGTACATTTAAAATCTAATGTAACCGTTAAAAATTATAATGACAAAAATGAATTAAAGTTTAATGAAAAAAATCAGATGGCTGAAGACACCACTAAATATGGATGTAATAGTGTATGTAGCCCCGTAGAAGAGAAACAACCAAAAATACACAAATTCTATACTTGTTATACTATTACTGAGCTAGTAAATAAAGAAAACTTAAAAGAAAGGACTATACTTGTATCGTATGTTACAAAACTGTGTCCAATAGTTAAATTTGTAAAAAATAAAAGTAAACGCAGTTCTATGCTTTTGAATAACCTTTAAAAAGATGTTTTGATGAATCTATGATATAAAATGTACAAAGAGTAACGTTATAAAAGTAATATTTCGAACCTAGAAGGTTCTCACCAGGGCTTGGCATCCCTGAACGCCTCTGTTCCCTTCAGTCTTTCCAGCCAGCAAATAAGAAACGCAGACTTTGCAAAAACATTTTTTCGCACTGTTAGTGAGAATAAATAGCAAAATGCACCCAGATGAATCTTACATTTAGAGCACAATTTGCTTTAGCTTAGCTAAGTCCGCAAACAAAAATAAACGAGATAATTATGAAGAGCGCCTAGCCAAGACTTGCTTAAGTAATTGCAGGCTTAGAATAGCCACAAGATTTCATTAAATTAAAGCTTTTAGTAATAAAGTAGACAATTATTAGAATCTTGGTAAACTTGGCTAGGCTTCCAAGTACTTAGTGACTATTCCTTACTTAGTTTCCAAACGTCATGAACATCTATTAGTTTCCACTGATAATCGAGATATATACAGTAAGCTCGAATCAAAGTATCTAACCAATTGCAACCATAAATTGGAAACTATGCATTTCACAAATGAATCATAAGTTCACAGCGAGCTAATTGGAATCTTTTGTCCAGAGGTCAATTACGTAACACCAAAAAAATGGACGAATTGTCGTCAGTCAGCGATAGTTAAAGAATTGATCAAAATTACACAATTGACCATTTGCTGCCATATAATATATATTTTTGTCATTAAATCAGAAAGAAATAAAATATGAAATGAAAGCCACAATGAAAGCGACTTTAACTCATACATAATATCCTTACAATAAAACTATTTGGTATTTATGATTTAATTAATGCATTGGTATAATCAATTAATATTTCACAGCCATACACCTATTAGAACCACAAATTATATTATCCCAAATTGATTCAAACTTTCAAAGAATAATAGATAATAATATTAAATTAAGACGTATATAACACTTATTATTTTGGAAAATTAACAATCACAGCAGTCCATGATCATGCTAAACCTAAAGTCCATGAAACGTCAGGAGAAATGATAAATTTTTATTTTCCTGATCTGAAAGTTAATCTCTGATGAATATACACGAATACTCTAAAAGAAATATCTTTTAATTCAGGTTCAAGAACAATACTATAAATATCTACTAAAACGATAAATACCTAAGTACTATATACAACTTTCGATTTGTTCTGAATTGAAATTTGGAACGCGTTCTTTGGAAATTGATTAATGAATAATTTGGAATTAATTTTGTAGCATACCAAAAGTACATCTCCTCTATCAAAAAGCATAAAAGAACAAGCATTTCAAATATATTCTGGAGTAGTTAGTTTTTATTCTTATTTTTTAGATGTTTACCGCAAAATTCTTTTTCTGTGCCAATTTTGCAGATACTTCAAACACATTTATGATATGTATAAATAGGTGTATTCCGCAAAATTCTTTTTCTGTGCCAATTTTTCACATACTTCAAATGCATTGAATTTAAAATATATGTCTGATTTTTGTGGTGGAAATATTACTTATACATCCTGTAATCTTAAATTGAACATCTGTTGCAATCCGTTTTACCCAATAAAATTGACAACTATATCACTTCAATTTAGTCCAATTTGGGTCAAGCTTAATGAATTGTATAGATTAATGTTTAGTAAGATGGCAACATATTTAAGGTAAGGTACAGTCAATGTTTGATGCTATGAAAATTTTATACCTTTTAGGTGGAGCGCAGGGGAGAGCACCTTCTTGAATATCTGCCTCCAGTTCGGAGACATCTTCCCTCACAATGTCAGACCCGCTCTGGTACTTGCGTTTGATCCAAGTCGGTGTCGTATTTACTGTCGAATTATTTGAAAATGACTTATTTATTTTTTTATGACAATAAGGGACGAAACGAGCAGGACTTTCAGATGATAGTAATTGAAACACCGTGCCCATTACAATGCAGTGCCAGTGCTCAGGATTCTTGAAAGGCTCAAAAATTCTGGGCGGCACTACAACTGTGCTCGTCACCTTCAGGCATAAGCTGTTAAGTCTATCCCCAAATATTTTTAATACAATCTATGCCAAGTGATAGAAACATACATAAACGTTTTGACTGTACATTTTAAATATTTTTGAAGTCTTTACCTTGTTTTGGGGAAGATCCCGAATCACCAAATTTTAGAACAAATAGAAACAGGCGAAAAGAAATTCAAATTCAAATATTTTTTATTCAAAATAGGATTCAAAATCACTTATTAAACGTCAAAAACTACCACCCATTCAAAATAGACTGACTCAGACCTGAGAAGAACGGGCGCAAGAAACTCAGCGGGCTTTTTTATATAAAAAAAAGAATTACAATGTGATATCGTACAATAAACATTTATAATTAAAGAGCCTGAGGGTGTTCGCTTCATTCCCAGTCTGTGGTGTCATTAAGAAAATCGTTTATGCTATAGTAACCTTTCCCACACAAAGGTCCTGGAATCACCACACGAGGAAGCTCATTCTACAGCTCGGTTGTACGTGGAGGAAAGTTCCTCGAAAATCGCACTGTGGAGGAACGCCACACATCCAGATGTTGGGGTGGGATGATATCCTAACTTGTAGCATGTTGTGCGAAGTAAGAAATGGGCAGCAGGAATCAGATCAAACAGCTCTTTGGACCACGTCTCTACGCAACGCCAAATGATCTAGCCATTCACACAGCACTGGATCTCTGACAATTCAAACAGCTTTGCGTTGCACTCGGACATATGGATCGAGCTGATACTGGGGTGCGCCGAACCAGAAACATGGACATGGTTTACCATTGAAACGTGTTTTACCAAAGCCTAAATTTATCGTAACAAGAAACCTCAAAACGTCACTCTATATTCATGTGAGATGCTGTTGATTTAAAACAAAATGGTGTTCCTGGATAACAATCAACCTACTAATCTTATTGAGATATATTATTTTAAAGCATTACTTATTACGTCAAATAAAAACAATGACGCATTAGTCCTGTTTAGTGTACGCTTGGCTTACCTAATGGCTTGCAGAAATCTTGTACAGTCGGCTGGAGACGTCCGAGGTGACAGTTGAGCGTTGCTGGGGGGGAGCGATCCGGGTCGCAGGCGACGTTGACAGAAGATGCATGAGCTACAGTTAGACCAGAGCGGTAGCCTGCCTCATACGTCGCTCCAGTCAGTTGTGGAAGTTCGCAAGGAGCTGCAATTGTTGATATTTTATGAACCTCTCATATCAAATAATCAACTGATAGAAATGCAAAAATTAAATATAAAACCACGCAAAAATATTTCATTCAGCTCGCTATTTAAATGCCGGACTCATTCTAGGCAAAAGATTGAAAGGAATTCCTATCTCTAAAGCGTCGGGACAGACCCTGGTATCGAGCATCTCATAGCATTCGAAATACTCTTTTAACAGAATAAATTAGTGCCCAGCCCGTAAACCTCAAGTTCTATCAAATCCAGATTGAAATTCTTGCACAAGATTAGCCACAAACTTGGCCAAATCTCGGTGGCATCCACTTAGATAGCAGCTATATCCCAATATTCCAGAAATTCTCTTTATGTAATAGATCCATCATCCGTAGTAGATGATAATCATAATTTAAAAAGAATGAACATCAAGGGCTTAGGAAAACTTCATAAAGGAATAGTACCCACGTTTGGAACATATAATTAAATTAATTAATAAGTTATACCTGGAACACACTCAGGCATACTGGTAACTGCCCATTCTCCAAGCCAACACCTCAAATTTGTGGGACCTTGTACTTTGTACCTAAAATAAAAAACTCCACTTTATATTGTAACATTGACGATATAAAATCACGTACGTATCATATCCTTCCCCAAAGCAGAACTTTTAAGAGGAAATAAATTAAATTTTATAAATCTTTGTAATAAGATACAATAAACCAGTAAAGGTAATGCAGTAAAGTAGGCATAAACTATCTAGGATAAATTTCGCATCGAATGGTGGTAGTTTCATGTCGATACGATCAGTGGTTTAGGCGTGATGGAGCCTCAAACAAAGACCAATTTCATTATATATATCGATAGAAGATATAGATCTTCGCAGAGCGAATACTAAAATACCCCAACTCCTTACCCATATTCACAGGAGAAATGCACAATTTGGCCATTAGGTACAGGAATCGTTTCATTCAACTCTTGCTCCTCATCTCTACTCGGCCCAGAGATCAGACTTCCCAAATTTCCATTGGGCGACATTGTGTATATTCCATATTCTATTACCGGGACATGGCAGGACTCTGTAAAACACATACGTCTTAGGAATACAACCGTTTTATATTAATAAACACATTAATATTCTGATGTCGATAAGTAAATTAATAAAAGTAAATTAATGTGAGTAAATCTTAGCCCGTCTTCAAATGAAAAGCCTCCCTTTACTTTAATTTTTTTATGAGAAAAAGTGACGCAATCATACGCCCTGCCCATTACAATAAAGTCCCACTTAGGATTCTTGTAAAAGCGAAAATTTGGAGCGGCATCGCAAATGCCTTAAGTCTCATTACATCATCATTAATGACAAAAAAGGCGTCGCTGCGGTACTTTCGTAGATGTTGCAATAAAGCCTCCAGCTGGTCAATTATGAGGAATACGATTGATTTGATTTGCGTTAATTAGTCTGAATAATAAAACTCTTTTCTAAAAGTGATGGAAAATAAAACATTACAAGATTACAAATAATTTCAATATAATTTTTATGCATTGGGTGATGAAATATTGTAAATTGTAAGAATCTAGCTTGTGAACCTTATTTCAAAACCAGAGTCTCTAAAGTTATATTTGAGTTAGATAAGACGTCTATGTGTGTTGTCGCCTTGTCATTAATGGAATTTTCTACCTATTCCAAAAAAATAAAATTACAATACTATATTACAATTACTAAGTAATAATCAAATTTTAAAAACAATGAAGTTCCTTCTCATAGACTATGTTCATAGTACGTATTAAAAGGCTATTCATTTAAAGGAGGGGTATATAATTGTGAATCTGAGTGAGATACATGCGCATTGCAACGTGGTCATTCCATATCTATGTGTCTACTCACGGACTTCGCATTTTGGTTTTTCTGGTTTCCATCGTCCCCGAACACATTTAGCTGTTGCATTTATTTCCAAGTTCAATTCGTACCCTTTGCCGCATGCTACTCTGACTATTGTTCCTGGAAATTTTAAAAAAATTACGAAATCAGTACAGATTTTTTGTATTGGAAAATGCTCGAGAGCGCGGAATACGCAGCTATTAGGCCACCTTCTACTTCACTGTAAGCAAACGAAAACATACACAGGTATAACTAAATGTGTTTTAATCTAATAAGCTTAACAATAATTTAAATCGTCACTCAAAATGTTAATAGAGTGTGCCTTATTTCTGATACAGAACAAGATTGATGATAATAGATATTAGATTGGTCTAAAATCTGGTGAAAAGTAAACGATTGGAAGAAATTCACAGAGTTCACTCCACATTTTCTTCAATACTCTGATAGTAGAACTAACACTATATAGCGGATTGTTCTTCTGAGGCATTTCAGTCACCTAACCTATTGTGGTGATGGTAAGATTTTGTGATATGTTACGACTTTATGTCGTTGCTATGAGAGCTTCGACGCTACTTAACTTCAACACATAAACTATCAAGTTGAAATGGTACTTGTGCTATATCATGTAAAATAATCAATTAAGCTTCCTTCATCAAAATCTCGTTACGTTTTTGATTCTAATTTCTAATTGTAGCAAAATTTATGGACATGCGGGATTTACAAAGCACCTCCAGAGTTAACGCCTATGCCACTCTAATTCAACGGGTGTTTCCACCATATCTTGGTAAATTTCTCCGATACGTCATGAGTCGAAGTTTTTGATTCTGTTGGTATTTTGTGTCTGCATTCGGATTATGGCTTATTTTTCAAATTGCAAAGCGAAATGAAATATGTCAAACTTACCAGAACTAAAGGTGTTATTGGGATCTCGGCCATATTTAACTACTTCAATATTTACATATGGCTCGCTCTCTATAGGTTCACAGGGACTTTTTGGACGGCCTTTTTTACCTTTTTCAGTCAACGTCTTATTATCAAACTCGGAAATATCTTTTACATCTACACTTATATCTGACTCTTCAGCTGTTTGCTTATCTGTTTGTGCTTGCCTATTTTTGCCACTCTTGCTCTCACGACCACTGCAATAAAGGTGATTAAAATAAAAATAAATAAATTAAAACTATGATATTTTTAATCTATTCAAATTTAACCTCTTTAATGGCCTAAATTGTGAAATTAAAAAATAAAACTACTGGATTAGGTAGCATTACAGCATAATCCTATTGACTGTTTTGAGATTAGTAAGAGTTTTGAAATTTTAGTTTCAGCAATGTTTGAGGTTAAGAGATGCCTTTGAAGGTGAAGCATGCTTTCGCTTACGACTTAGGGAGTCGTATCGGGTTAGTGATATTTAACAAAGAATTAACGTTAACAACCCGGTTATCGAGTTGTCGGATTTATTAATCGATCCGTTTCAAATTGCGCTGAGTGCATTCTAATTTACTTTTACATCTGTGTGTTTGAATTGTTTTTTTTGTATTGGGATAACCGAATGTTTTATTCATTTATTTCGAGGGATATCAAACTACCGTTCACAAATTTAAGGACAAGTACTGGTTGAAAGATTTTCCTTCAGTTTATTTACGCTCTCAAGTATTCATACAGTAGTAGATATTGAGGCAGTTTTTGAATAGAAAATGTTGGTCATGTAGAGAGATGGTGAAGTAGAATGAATGTGCAAATTAATAGAGATTACACATTCCACTATTATGTCCGAGCCGGTATTACAACGTGGCCAGGTAAAGATTATCAAGAGCAGGATAGCATGAATGAAAGGCCTTGGCAAAAAGTCATTTTAAAGAATCCCCTTGGGAGACATGCGTGATGGTAGGTATGTATGTTAACATTTCTTAGCTGACGTAATCTACTAACGTTTTAGGTACAGATGCAGTTGTTTGATTCAATCTGTCAGTTTTTCTGCTAGTTCTCTTTTCTCTTTTTTCAGACCTTGTAGGAAATTCTGTTGAATTAGTACCATTATACTTTACAGGTATTAAAACACTTTCATTCTCTTCATATTTTAATAAATTTGGTTTGGGCTGCAGTGGTATTACTTTTAAGTGGTCTTCATTTATGGTAAGTAATTCAGAAAATTGAGTTGGTTTTGCTATAGATACATCTCTGTCATACTCTTCATAATTAATGTTTCGTTTTTTCCTACTTTTGAAATCAGGTTCTGTAGCCGTTACTTGAGTAGCTTCTATTGATCTTGTATCATTTTGTATTTCTTCCAGCTTAACACCTGAAAA
>CATIXQ010000012.1:15108660-15131787 GCA_949711755.1 Leptidea juvernica | reverse complement strand
TCACCTGTAATAAAAATAATAAGCTTTTTAAATTCTGTTCTTAAAATTTATTTACTAATGAAAATAACAACTAAGTACACAATTGTTTTAAAACCAATGCTAAGAACTCTCTTACTCACACATCAGAAGGTAGTTACAGCCTCAACTCTCCAAGCGAAAAAAAACGCGATTCACTCGATTGTATGAAACGTGCAATCATTGATAGATTTTTTTTTATGGAATAGGAGGACAAACGAGCGTACGGGTCACCTGTTGTTAAGTGATCACCGCCGCCCACACTCTCTTGCAACACCAGAGGCATCACAGGAGCGTTGCCGGCCTTTAAGGAAGGTGTACGCGCTTTTTTTTGAAGGTACCCATGTCGTATCGTCCCGGAAACACCGCACAAGGAAGTTCATTCCACAGCCTTGAAGTACGTGGAAGAAAGCTCCTTGTAAACCGCACTGTGGAGGACCGCCACACATCCCGATGGTGAGGATGATATCCTAACTTGTGGCGTATCGTGCGAAGGTGGAATTCGGCGGCAGGAATTGATTGACAGATGACGACTATAATCTTGTAAAAAACGGACATAACCAAAGTCCTATATGTTTTATGCAACTGTTCGCTTTGAAACTTAGCCGTATTATACTTCGTCGCCATATTGTAATTACTATTTCAAACTTATGTCAAATCTCGCTACACGTTTCATACTAAACAAAATATCAATTTTTACTTAAGCAGTCGCGCCTCTTATTGCATAGTATTTACTTCCGCATTGGTTAAGTGTATTTACGGACCATGTTGCACCATAGTGGAGCTGCCAACGATCTGCGTGTGTTCCTGTGTCTCGTTGTCCTGGGTCTTGTTCTCCATCAGTACAACTCTTCCTTGGGACACGTGCGGCACAACGCACGGAGCTGGAAAAGTCACAGTTGAGTTAAAACCTCACATTGTTCACTGATATCAAATTCGATAGGTACTTATAAATTAATTAGTTCTATGTTAAAGTGAACCTTTTACTGTCGCGTGACGGTTGGGCGGCGCCTATAGTTCGCAGCAGCTGGCCGTGTAGTGTATAGACTATTACTCATTTGTGCCAGTGCTTCGCGCTATTTTGTTTGTTTTTATTATTTCCAATTATCATTCCAATTTTCCAAGTATAAAATTAAGATTGATAAAACGATTTTTATACCTTGAATGGAATATTATTCAAAAAATTTTAGTTAAATGTCTATAATGTGAAAAAATGTTTCACTTTTACCGTGGTTTCATAAAACCACACAATACTTTTGTTTTCTTTTTAATTGTGTAATTTGCACAACTTATAAAACAAATCGTATAGCTATATTTACAATACTATAGTACGGAAGGTTAAATTAAAACTATCATTACGGGGAAGTGTACCAAGAATACTAAAATATCCAATAGCTAGGCTGATCCGTTGACCGAAATTGAGGCGCGAAGATAGTACTTGAAGGAGAAGAAGGCTTTTATTAGGATGTATACTTTTATAGCCGAAAGAATTGTTAAACAACGTTTGGGCGGTAAAGATTGCTAATTACTTTCCTAAAGATACCACAGATTGGGAATTCAACGACCACCCTCAGACTATTAGATAATAAATTTTATTGTAAGATATTACATTGTAACGATATTTTTATGAAAAAAAAAGAAGGCGGCCGAATTTGTTGCGTACGTTCTTCTCAGGTCTGAGGCATAATTTTTCGAATGGGTTTTAGTTTTTTACTTTCAATAGGTGATATCATATCCTATTTTGAATAAAATTATTTGAATTTAAATTTAAATCTATCTAACAAAAGCTTTGAACCTTATTTTCACTCGCTTTGAAACGTCGGATTGAAGTTAGACTTCGCACACTTATCAAGGACCGATTATAATGAAATAATTTTAATACTCTGTTTTTTATCTTTTGATGCATCTATGTAATAGAATCTTTGGACGTTATTTTCACCCACTTTGAAACGTCAGATTGAAGTGAAACTTCGAACACTTATCAAGAACCGATGAAAATGTAATAATTTTAACAGAGTCTTACTTTTAAGCTTTGGATGCATCTCTGTAACAGAATCTTTGAACGTTATTTTCACTCGCTTTTAAACGTCGGATTGAAGTGAAACTTCGCACACTTCTCAAGGATCGATGACGATGATAATTTTAATAATAATAATAATTTTAATAGCTTTGGATGGATCTATGTAACAGAATCTTTGAACTTGATCTTCAGCCGCTTTAAAACGTCGGATTGAAGTGAAACTTTACACATTTATCTAGGACCGATGACAATGAAATAATAATAAGAGACAGTCTTTTAGCTTTGGATGCATCTATGTAACAGAAACTTTGAACGTCGGATTGAAGCGAAACTTCGCACACTTATCAAAGACCGAAGACAATGTAATAATTGTAATAGTCTGTTCAATCATCTTCATCAATCATCATGAACAGAATCTTTGAACCGTTGTTTCACCTGCTTTTAAACGTCGGATTGAAGTGAAACTTCATACATTTACCAAGGATCGACAACAATTTAATAATTTTAATAGTCTGTCTCACTCTTTAGTAAAAATAAATTAAGCCAATGCTTTGGTTGCATGTATGCAACAGAATCTTTGAACGTTATTTTCACTCGCTTTAAAACGTCAGATTGAAGTGAAACTTCGCACACTTATCAGGACCGATGATAATGTAATAATTTTAATATCCTGTCTTACTTATAAGGTACCAATCGATGCATCTTTGTAATAGAATCTATGAACGTTATTTTCATTCACTTTAAATCGTCGAAATAATTAGTAAATTCACACACTTTTACAAAAAAAAAATACATTTTAATGTTTATCACACTATCCAATTGTTTTGAGTTTTCTTGAGTGTTAATTCCGCCAATATTCGTCTTCAACAACTTCGAGGTCTCGTGCCATAGTTTGGCGAGTCAACATCTCCTGAGGATGTCTGGTTTACCAGTGGTTTTGCAAGAATCCTGAGCGGCACTGAATTACTATTACGGTAGGGTGTATCAATTACTATCTAGGGTGTATCAGCTGAACTTCGTCTCGCCCCTTATTTTAATAAAAAAAGAGGCAAAATACGTGTCGAATTGTTTGAAGACGAATATTGGCGGAATTAACACTCACGAAACTCAAAACATTTGGATAATTATGGATTTCCGCAAAATAACGCCTACTGCAATGAATTTTCTTAATCACACTATTCCTAATTTAAGCTTATTGAAAGAAAGAATAGATGTAATATCTTATTATATTACTAATTCAACCGAGTAAAACCTGGCGAGAAAAAGCTTCACTCAATGATACTGACCTAAGCACATTGGTAACGGATGACTCCAAGTCCCGTCACTCTGACAGATAGCGGACCCATTTCCTTCCATCCTCATTCCATCTTGACACCTGAAGATTATCGAAGCTCCTAATCCAGTTCCTGAGGATATGTTCTCCAGCCAACCATTCCAGAGCTGTCCCGGATGGCCACAATTTATCTCTGAAAGATATCAACATGCTGTATAAAAAACGATATTTATAGAGAAACATAATAGTAATAATCATATTATGTAAATTCTTTACGAAAAGAAGTAAAACTAGGCTTTAAATGGCATTTATTTTCTCAAAATTGATTATTTTTGATATCATTTCTAATATACTAGACACTACTATCGCTTTAGAAACAAATGGCGCAAGAAATTCTCCCAGCATTATTTTTTTTGCGCTCTAGTAGACATTACTAGAGTACATTAAAGTTTATGATTGCACATATCAATGAGAGCGGCTTTTGGTGCCCATGTTATTCATATGGTTTATGGTTACTTCATGGTTCAGTCTCAGGTGACGGGCGCAGCTATGTACCCGCGTTAATCAAATACAATACTATTAGTTACGCTTTATGTTTTTCTCTCATGCAATACTTCTGTTTAATTAATGTCTTAAAATGAGGAACATAATCGCGAAAGCCGCTTTGATTTTTTTTAAGAATCCGGAGTAGCACTGTATTGTAAAGGCCAGGGCGTTTCACTAACCAACAGGTGATTTTGCACTCTAATAACACGTGTCAGAGTACCTAAGTATTTTATCTGAAAAAGTGGTATTTTTAAAAAATGTACATATACATAGAAAGCGATGCTTACATCAATCATTACCTGTTATAATAATAATAAAATAAACAAGAAAAACAATTTAGATAAATATAAACCATATGCCACATATGTTATGAGTTAAATTCGGACGTAGATGCGGTTAAGTCCGCGAGGAAATAATAAAAACGATTTTTAATATATTTATAGTTAGAATTTCTGTCGTCATAATATTATACATACCCTTGCAGATAGGCTGGGTCCCTGACCACTTCTTATCAGCACCACAGCGTCGTGTGGCGTCTCCAACAAGGCGGTAACCGTACTTGCATTCATACGACACAACTGAATTATATGCGCAAGATGTGTACACAGCCTTCCCGTGTCTCGGAGCTTCTGGCGGCGGGCACTGCACCTGTGTTACCACTAGATGGCGCCACGAATGCTTTATTATTGTCCCATAGATGGCGTTAGAATCAAAAGCAATATAAATTTAGGCAAAGTGTGGCAGGAATATTAAACAGATTTAGTTACTGTCAATTTGATATTATAATAAGTATCACCAACACTGATAAAATATGAAATCAGCCTAGCGAAACTCTCTAAGTAAAAAGCGATTCACTCGATTGTATGAAACGTGCAGTCATTGATAGATTGCCAAATGACGGCTATAATAGCGGAAGTCCACTACGTTTTAAGCAACTGTTCCCTTTCAAACTTAGCCGAATTATACTCCGTGGTAAATCGCCATACTGTAATTACTACTAGTTCAAACTTATGGCAAATCACTGCACGTTTCATACTAAACTAAATTTCAATTTTCGCTTAGGCAGTCCCGTCTCTTAGTTAGTATTTACATCCTCTTTGTATGAAATGTTTAGAAGTAGACACGTAGCTGACTGTTAGAACTTTAACAGGCGGAGAAGAGATGCAAGAAAAAAAATAAAAAAAAGACGTATAAATTATCTAAGTACCAATCATTGAATCTGCATTTTTTTTTAATTTTTCCTCTACAGTTAATTGGACATACAGGCACAGTATTGCATTTGATGATTGATACGCCCTGCTCATTACAATGTAGTGCCACTCGGGATTCTTGAAAAACCCAAAAATTCTGAGCGACACTACAATTGAGCTCATTACCTTGAGACAATATTTGTAATCCCAGTAATTTCACTAGCTACGGTGCCCATCAGACCGAAACACAATAATGCTTACACATTATTGCTTCACCACAGAAATAGGCGCCGTTGTAGCCCATAATCTAGCCGGCATCCTGATTAAAAGAGTCCACTGGTGGTTTTTTGTAACATTATTTTTTTGTAGCATAACGTTTTTACCTATTTTTTTAATATATAAATTTTAATGCACTTTAAAAGATTTATTATGTATTTTATGTAAACCTTACCCGAATATATTTGGACTTCATAAATTAATATCATCAGAAATTTAAAAAAACGAATAGGTCATTAAAGTCCCTTAGGTATTTTGTCGCTAATGCACACTTGTTACCTCTTTTACCCGGTATTGGGGTGAAAGGGATAAGCGTCGCCTTAGCTTAATCAAAGTTTATATTTTGTTACTATCTAACTGTATGTCTGTATAGTTTAACTTTCAAACGGTGGCAAACGTAATTAATAATCGTCCAGAGGATCTCTTAAACATGTTGAGACTATAAAATAAATTAGCGAACTTTTAGTTATAAGATTCACAGGTATACTAAAGATTAAGAAAATGTGTATGTTATATACACAGAACAGTTTAAAGAGATTAGAATGGCCATCACGCGTAATTTGTATGGGAACAACTGTCGCCACTCGATGTTATACTACACGCCCTAGACATATCTAGGGCATACCCTAGTCAAATAAACACAAGAATTCGCACACGTCCGTCTCATTAAACTGTTCAGTGGTAATATACATATATGATAGATTATAAATAAGAATATATTATTAACAATTTGTTATGTTTTTAATGTGATAAACCTCACTTCAAGGATTAATATACAAATAAAATTTGAAGCCACACATGAGAGTTGAACAAAGCATACAAGATTTTATATCGATACGTCACTCGAATGGTTAGCTCAGTTGGTTAGAGCACCGATACGGAACGCCGGAGGTCGTGGGTTCGAGTCCCGCATCGTTCATAAAATTATGTTTATCAAATTTTATTTGAATATATTATTACTCATTTATTTCTTGTCTTAACATTAACATAAAATGTCAATAAATTTATTACCAGCCGATTGAAGGTTAAAAGTAATTAAAAGTAGATTATTTAGAAATAATTTAAAGTAGGCTTTATTACTTTTCCATGCATAGTTAAATAGCAAATAGAAAACCTGTAAAATAAAAAAACTTACATATTTCTATCATCTTTATTATTTCTACAATAACGATTTCAAAGCTTTTATAAGAAATTAAATAACAGTAAATTTATAATTTCCAAAATCCGACTACTAACTTATCTACTTATGTATTTTTAGGCAAAAGGCAGTTAATTATTTTACCATGGCCATTATAAAATGACTTTAATTTTCATAAAATTTTAAACTATAACAGTAGATCTACTATTGATTGTACTACGAAAATGTAATGATTTTTTTCAAACTGTCCCCTTCTCTCCTTCTTTAGCAGCAGGAAAGGAGAAAAAAGAAGTTTAAAGAATATTAATTATAAAAATATAGGGTTCCTCGGTAATATTGGAAACTTTGTTTTCATAAATATTTATATGGAGTGGATACAACACACTGGCAATAAAAAAGCCAAAATGGATGATTACAAGAACAGATTGTATCAATTCGATACCTTAATGGCAAATTGAATAAGAGTGGAAAATTTCTATATATTGATAATTTGGAAGAAAAACCTTGTTTTATTATTATAAACAAAAATTTTCAAATTTACAGATGTTTCCATATAATATATTCCTAAATCTTATATCCACTCCATATCATTCCCAGACTAAATAATATGGTAGCCAAATAAGAATCAAGTTTTTAGTAAAAAGAAAATTGACAAAAAAAAACCGACAGAACTTCGTAATATAAAAAGCATATTAACATTTCAATTCACTATTTAGTATTTTTTGACTTTAAGATTAAAAACCATTTAATACATTTTGGCTAGAATATTATTTAGAGCTGTTAGAAAGGGAAACAAATAAAATAAAGAGTACTATAACATAAGAAAATGTTTATAAGTATTTAAACGAAGTATTTTAACAATTATGTATTATCAATTAATAATGATAATTTTAAGGCGATAGCATTGAAAAGAATTTCGAAAAAAGATAGTTTTATATTTTAAATGATTCTAATGTTTATCAAAGCATAGAAGTTGCAGAGATATATGAAAATATCTGCCTGGGAAATGCTGGTTTTAAGCAAAATAATCTTAACAAATACGATTGAAGAAAAGTATAAAATACTTTATTACACGTTAAAGTTAAGAAAACCTTCGTTCCGAAAAAATTTGGCGAAAAGTACTACAAGGACAAATTAAATGTTAACAACGTTGAGAGACTAATCATTAATCAAATTCAGAACAATTAAGATTACGGATCGTATGTTAACTTTAGCGCGCAATATACCGATCAAAGTTTCCAATATTCAATTGCATCATGACAATGAGATTGCAGGTGATAGCCATGATAACGAGTAACGAAGCGCCATGCCAACTAGTCACCGAAACGTAAATTTAGATCGAAAACCATGCAACATTCCAAATGAACGACATCAAACATCGGCAACTACATTGTCACGAAGCAATGCCAAACGATATAATTTATGATCCAATGATGAGTAACGGCATGGAAGTTTATCATTCATTGAATAAAACAATGAGCTATGCAGTTATTCCTTGAAATTGAAGCTCCTAACAGCAAATATATATAAAAAAATATAATTGACTCACGATCTGTGATTTAAAATCATACTAACCATATCCGGTGAAGTAGCCAAAAGGCTCCTCGTTAATTGTTCATAGCCAAGTTAATCAAAAGCTTTGTATAAATCTTTATAGCAATGAAACGAAAGTTGAATTAATAAACAGTAAGCACATAAACTGTTTAGCTCATTTATAACGCATTCATTTTAACGCAGTCAAATATTCAGGATAGCATGAGTTTTGCAAGAATTTAACTTAGCCTGCACATATTTATTTAATAGGCGGTCAATGCCGGGACTCATCATTATATCGATAAAGTACACAATCAGCGGAATACTTACGGACACAAGTTGGGAGTTCCTTAGGAGCCCAAGCACCGTCTGATTGGCAGTACCGCTCTGCTTTACCAACGAGCTCGAATCCTTGGCCACATTGGACTACTGCTCGACAGCCAAATGTATGACAGTCGGCAGTGACCCAGCCATGTGGGACATCTCCGGGTTCACCGCAAGAACGGGCTGAAATTAAAATTATAACATTTGCAGAAAAACACTGTTGAAACTACATGACCACGAGGGAAGAAACGGTTATGACATAAATTTCTGTAAATAGAAGAAGATTATGCCAAAACCGATAACATTAGTCGCTTCATCGTCAGGCTTATTATAACACTATGCAAGACAATGGAGAAGTTTTACGGCTTGGCTAAAAATTAGGGCATGAATTTTGTTGAATGTTGAATATTTATTATATACTTGTGATATCCCAGAGCTAGAAAACAATACTATTGGAACTTTTGCAGACGACACAGCTGCAATGGCTGTAGGCCATACGCATGAAGAAGCAGTGTGTAAAATACAATCAGCCATTAACACCATCTATGATTGGACTTAATGAGTTAAAATCAACTCATATAGATTTTACATATAAAAGATTTAACTATCACCCGGTCTATATTAATAGTAAAGTACGAGAATACAGCCAAATACCTTGGCATGACATTAGACACAAAGTTTCGCTGGAATGCTCATGTCGAAAAGAAACGAGAGGAGTTGGAATTACGCTATATACATAATATGAACTAGTTACTTGGAAAGCATTCTTCATTATCAGTGAATAATAAAGTCCAGTTAAATAAACAGTTCTTTATGTCAATGTTGTCTTTTGTTTTTAACTTTGGAGTTGTACCAAACATACAAATTATACAATGCTATTGAATTAGTCTAATGAATTAGTCATAAAAATTATTCAAAAATATGCAGATGCCCATGAGCTAAGTCTTCACCATCATGTGAACGCCGAGGCTATCCAGCTTCTCGACAACACGAACCTAGTGAGAAGATTCAAAAGAGTTCTTTTTGAGTTGGTGTCGGAAAAGCTAGTGTAATACAAGTGACAAGAACACAAGAACATAGTGTCTTCCACTTAATACAGACAATTAGAATAGTGCTAATAGACACTTTTACAGTTATACCCTACTTAGTAAATTAATTCAAAACTGCTTATTAGCCTATGGCTAGATTGTAACCAAAATGATAAAAGCTTAGGTCTTTATCGTAAAAGAAAAAATCCGAAAAATTAATTGAATAAAGTTTGCTTGAATTATTATCTCTATATATAAACCTAAATTCACGAGCCGAGCTAAAAATGCCAAGCTTAGGCTTAACGTGTGAGTTAACGTGCCGTTCAAATGTGCCCCGTTACTTTAGTGCGGTCTCTCTCACATTATCTACAAAATAAAATACAAATTTTAAATCTCTCAAAAACTTGAAGTTGTTGAGATAATGTTGACATATACACTATAATATTATTATCTATTAGGGACAATCCTAACTTACTAAACTCCATCTTATGTATCTTCTATAAATAATGGTGGTATTACTAATATTACTAATGTTTCTGGATGACTGTGTTGCAAATTTGTTCACGTCAAAAGTCTTGTCTTACCGGAAGCAGAAGGATCAAAGATGAAATAAAAGCTAAGGCCATAAAATCCTACATTGAACTATATTGTATGGAATAAGAGTGACTTACGTTCACATGTAATGTCCGGGCCATACCAGGAAGCTTGACCATCGATGGCTAAGCACTTAGCCCTAGGAAACCCGTTGGTGACGTAACCAGTGTGGCAGTTGTACTGAACCGTGGCGTCCAGGTCAAAAGTTGCCTGTTCGGGCAGCGCTGAGTGTCGGGCGTGTTCAATAGTCGGTGGTTGGAGACAATATACTGAAAGGCGAATACTTTTCATTAAAATACAATCTGAATTAACCTCAAATACCAATTTTACCAATGGGAGGCTAGTAGGAGTGCGAGGCTAAGCGGTACTCTTCACGGCAAGAAGCAATTTGCAAGTATTGTAGTATTTAAATTTAAAAGGCGTCGAATATTGGGCTAATGAAACTTAACAGCTTATGTATCAAAGTGACAAGCAGAATCGCAGTGCCGCTCAGAATTCTGGGTTTCTCAAGAATTATGTGCGGCCACTGCACTGTTTTTAGGCACCTGATGCACATTTTTTTTCTCATAATTTATTCTCTACTATTTCTCAAGGTGTTTTTTTATACACGTGAGCGAATGAGTGAAGAAATAATGACCGATCAAATATATAAGGCAAGTATGTGTAGGAAAGTAGGTCGCGAGAGAGCTTGTAGAACATTCGTTGAACAAGTTGAAGACGTTTTAAAAAAGGAAAGGTCCGAAGCATCCAGAACCGGCGAGCATGTATGAAACGAGTAATGAATGTAGAGGAAGCGCATGAGGTTTGTAAGGATTGAAGCAAGTGGCGTTCTTTTGTCTCTGCCTTCTTCTTCTTCATCGTGACACTCTTGGCAGAACGGTCGTGGCCATCACGAAGTGACATCTTTTAGGGCAGATGTGATTTGCCCCACGAGCATTCGCCACTTTTCCCTGCTGACCGACAGTGCACGCCCACAGCAGACTTGATCTGGTTGGTCGAACGCATGGGCGACCTTTCTCGTCCTCAGGTGCCCTCCACTTTGCCCTGCACGACAAGGGCTCAATGGACTCACTCTCGCGCCGCGAGATGTGTCCGATGAACTTAAGAATGCGACTCTGTACGAACAGCGAAAGGCCTTGTTTTATGCCAAGTTCTTGGAGAATGTTACTGTTACTGAAACTTACTGTTTTCTTTGCAAGCCGGTGGCTGTCCGGCCCACATGCCATCAGCCTGACAACTTCTGCTTTGAAGGCCAACCACGTGGTATCCCAGAGGACAAGAATACACGGCTCTGTAAATAAAAAAACAAATCTTTATCTAAACTATCGTTATATTTGTGTATGAATGTGTTTTGTTTTATATTTTATCGACTGAGTTAATCTATCTAGTTAGGTAAAATATTCTCTAGCACAACCCTTGTATAATAATATTATTTTTGTTACAATACAACTGAATTTTGGAATATTTCAAAATTTTTCGAGATGCATTATAAAACACATAATTGAAACGATTTCTCATCTTCAGTGGGTTAAACATTTTTTTATGGAGTCTCAAATGGCTGTAGTTGATATTTTCTCTAAACAGTTGTATCATGTCTAAGTCTCGAAACTTTTAAGACCAATCGACGAATGCATAATAGATTATTGCTAAGAACCATCCCTATAACATAAGTTTTAATAAAAAAAAATGCAACAAATTCAGTGACGGCTGCACAAAACAGACACGTTAAACTTATAATGAAACTCTGCATGCAGCCAGTGAACGCATATAAAACATTTGGAGCTATAAATATAAAAATAAAATGTCTACTCACTTGTCTCCAAAATGTCGTCCAGTTAGTGTAACTTTACCAATTTCAGGTTGTTCCAGCTCGGGGCATTCACGATCTGAAATAAATCACAATTAATAGTTGGATAACATCATCTTCCTTGCCTAGAATACCATTCGCTACACCTTTAATGAGCAGATTCGGCTTCTAAGAAGAGCAAGTTTTTAAGGCTTTTTCTCTTTTATAGACAGTTCTGGGAACAATAACAAAATACTTGATCGCGTATTATGTATTGAGACTTTAATATCATCTTTATATCAGCTGAAAGATGTTCACTACTGGACAAAAGCCTATCCCAAACATCCCCACGGCGATCTGTCCTGCGATTCCCGCATCAAACCTATTCCGATGATATTGATCAGACCATCGGTCCATCTTGGACCAATAGAATGGCATACCAACACTGCGTCTTCCAGTTGCAGTTATTCCTGGAATGCAAACCTAAAAGTCTTCTGGCTATCTTCTCTCAGTTTAATAATGTCAAATGAACACCCACCTAGCTACATTTTTTTATCAGAATTATAGATGAGGAGACCTCCCATCTGATGTTAAGCATTACTTTAAGTCCATAATAATGACAATATATAAGTTATAAACTGATTAGAGGCTTTGAAAATATCCCATGAGACTTTTAGTAGACTGGCACCAACAATGTGATAGTAAAAATATTCATAAATATAGGTATATTAAGTTCCTACCTAATGAATGAAATGTCATTGACTGAATTAATAATAATGTGAATATATGTTGTTTGTAAATCAAAAAACTATAGGTTCCGGATAAGTTATCCTCAACAAACATATAGTAGAACCTCCGCAACAGGCTACATATAATGATATAAGTATTATCCGATCGGTTCAGTAATTTTCGCAGCATAACCTAAGGAATAAACGGTTCTCCATTTATTAGTATATAGATAACTTTAAATCTAACAACAAGAAGCAAATTTGTTGATAGCAAGAGCATTACAACTAGAGCGCCTTCACAAGAATGTCAACATGAACCAGCTATCGCCCCCTCGACTATCTATATATATATATATATACTGAAAATGCTGTTTATTTGAGGCTCAGTCACACCTAAAGCACTGATCGTATCGACATGATACCACCATTCGATGCGAAATTTATCCTAGATGGTTTACGGCTACTTATTTTTCGAATTCCAACTTATCTTCATTAATTTATTTCCTTTTAAAATTCGCCCAGCGAAGTGGGAGGGTACGGCTAGTCTATATGTATAAAATGAAAATGGTCTTTGTTTGAGGCTGAATCACGCCTAAACCACTGATCGTATCGACATGAAACTAACACCATTCGATTCGAAATTTATCCTAGTTTATGGCTACTTATTTTATTGTATAAGATGAATAACATTTAATCTATATACTTTTAAAATTGGCCCAGCCAAACGGGCGGGAACAGCTGGTATTAGTATATAAATAACTTTTAATCTAACAACAACAAGCAGATTTTTCGATAGAAATATCATTATAACTAGAGCGCCTTCACGAGCATTAGAGCATGAACCAGCCATCGCCCCCTCGACCATATTTTATAAAAAATATTCTTTTAGAAAAGTCATATATACCTTAATTCACGAATAATAATACAGAACCTTAACAAAGTCATCCCGGCACTCGAATCGTTAAATTCTAATGAAGCTGTTTGAATTTTATTACGAGCTGAGAAAGACGTCCAATGTTTGCTCCACTGCGTCTCAAGCCGGCTCGACAATCAGCGTTCCTTTGTTATCAACGCCAGTCCTCTATTCAATTAAATTTTTATGCTTTATCATGACGACATTATTATTTTCGGCAGCAAAAATTCGATGAGGTTTCTCGTTTTACTCCAAGATGGAAAATAAACGATGAATTTTAAATCTATGGCTATACGCAAAACGTCGCATTAATTTGAAACTTTGCACGCTTACCAAGGACTGGTGACAATATATATATATAAAAATGAATTGCTGTTCGTTAGTCTCGCTAAAACTCGAGAACGGCTGGACCGATTTGGCTTAACTTGGTCTTGAATTATTTGTGGAAGTCCAGAGAAGGTTTAAAAGGTGAAAATACGGAATTAAATAAAAACAATAATACAATAATATAATTTTCTTTGATGTGTCTGTCCCCCGTCGTTCAGAAATTAAATTAAAATAATAGTTTAAAATGAATAACTAATTGGAATTTTTATAACTTATAACTTTTTCAGGCGGTAAAAAATAAACTTAATTTTAGGTAACTATATTAGGTAGATTAAATACAGTTGTGAACTATCTATCAGATTATGTTTATGTAGATTATATCTTAAGTTTTGTCACAAATTAAATTTCTGAACGCAAACAATATTATTTGACGTATATTATACAAAAGTTTAGGTCTTCTAATTATCGATTGAGACAGTACGAAGTCTGCCGGGTCAGCTAGTCTAATAATAAATATAGTCTGTCCCATTTTTGAACGAATTCAAAAAGGAGGAGGTCTTCAGTTCGAAGAGAGAGAAAAAGAAAAAACAATTAAAGACGCAGAGCGCAAGAAAGAATCTACTAAAAAAGGAAACAGGGATCCTTACAGTAAGAAGAAAGCAAAATTTACGAAATCATAAGAAGAAAGCGAAAAAGCAGATGAAAATAATCATGTTAGCTTACCAAAGAAAAACAAACCTACCAAAAAATCTAGAAAGAGGGTCAAGAAACAACGGAAGTTTTAGTGCAATAAAGAATTAAGCGTATAGGTTATATTTTTTTTATGGAATAGGAGGACAAACGAGCGTACAGGCCACCTGGTGTTAAGTGATCACCGCCGCCCACATTCTCTTGCAACACCAAAAGAATCACGAGAGCGTTGCCGGCCTTTAAGGAAGGTGTACGCGCTTTTTTTTAAGGTACCCATGTCGTATCGTTCTGGAAACACCGCACAAGGAAGCTCGTTCCACAGCTTTGTAGTACGGGGAAGAAAGCTCCTTGAAAACCGCACTGTGGAAGACCGCCACACATCCAGATGGTGGGGATGATATCCTAACTTGTGGCGTGTCGTGCGAAGGTGGAATTCGGCGGCAGGAATTAGGTTAAACAGTACATCGGAACACTCACCGTGATAAATGCGGTAGAAGACACACAATGAAGCGACGTCTCAACGCAACGCCAAGTGATCCAGCCGTTCACAGAGCGCCGGGTCCCCGACAATTCGAGCTGCTCCGCGTTGCACGCGGTCAAATGGATCGAGCTGATACTGGGGAGCGCCAGACCAGAGATGACAGCAATACTCCATGTGTGGCCCGACCTGCGCTTTGTAGAGCGCTAGAATATGGGCCGGCTTAAAGTATTGCCGTGCTCTATTAATGACCCCCAGCTTCTTCGGAATTGGCAATCTCTCGAGATTTCGAGACCCAGTATTCCGATACTGGGCGAGGCTTTAAGGGAAGTGTTGTCGAAGAGTATGTATTGAATGTTGCAGGCACAAAATGGGCATGGTTGTCTCAACATATCCGAGCTAAAATAATAAACTGACATTCCTCCCTTGGTGAACAATGTAGATAAGTACCTTTTTTAATGCCAATACGGGACGAGACGAGCAAGACGTTCAACTGATGGTAATTGATACGCCCTGCCCATTGCAATGCAGTGCCTTTCAGGATTCTTGAAAAACCCAAAAACTCTGAGCGGCACTATAATTGCGCTCGTTACCTTGAAACATAAGAAGTTTCATTTGCCCAGTAGTTTCACTAGCTACGGCGCCCTTCAGACCGAAACACAATAATGCTTACACATTACTGTTTCACGGCAGAAATACGCGCCGTTGTGGTACCCATAATCTAGCTGGCATCCTGTGCAAAGGAGCCTCCCACTATTAATCAATGAATTGTTCATATCTCCAGGTTAGAAGCAAATGAAATAAATAACACATATATCCCTCGATTAATTGCATCGATAAAATATTTTTCAGAGAGTTTAAACAATAAAAAACAGACCATTTAACTTTTCAAACATCGCTTAACTCGGAGCAATAAATCGCAAAGAGGAACTACGCTCGTAATTTATTTGTTACGATCGAAAGTCACAGAATAACTTTACAGCGAAACAATAAAAGTGATAAAAGTCATTTATTTACGTGACACTGGGCTTTCTACTGCTTATAGAGAATAAATACCACTAGTATTTAATTACTAGAAATAGGAATAGCTTCATCATTTCAGCTGGAAGACTTCTACTCCTGGACAAAGACCACCCCCAAAGATCGCTATGACGATTGGTACTTGCTCTCATCCAAAGTGATTCGGCGATCTTGACCTACTAACACTGCGTCTTCCGTTACGTGGTCGCTATTCAAGGACGTTGCTGCCCCAATGGCCATCTGTCCGTCGATTTATGTGTGCTGCTCACTGCCACTTCAGTTTCGCATTCATTCAGGCTATGTCGGTGACTTTGGTTCTTCTAAGTATCTCGTCATTTCTGATTCAATCTCGCAGGGAAACTCCGAGCCCTCCATTAGTCTCTGAGCGACCATGAGCTTTCACATCAGGCCCATAGTTAGCAACCACGTCTGCGTTCCGTATATCATAGCTCGTAAATATCAGGTAATTTTTAATACTGGTAAATTTTGTCGTTTCCTTAATGAATGTGTCTCAATATAGGTGGTAGCTTAGCGGGCAGTAGCGTAACAAGAGAGTAACAGCAGTCTCCTTGAAATTTATACCTACGTCTGGGCGGAGCGCTAGGGTTGGTACGTACAAAAAGATTGACGACACGGACATCGCGAAGCAGTTATTTAACTAGAACAGCGACCAGTCTCGGCGGCGTATGGCGGCTTACTCAATAGTTTTGTCTTCCCAAAATTGCTTAGCGGACTTGTAAGTCGTGTGTATGTGTGCGTGCGTCGATTCGGGTGTTCTAGTATGAAGTTAAAATACTATTACTGTATTGTGTCGGTGGTGGGTGGGGAGTAGTTCAGGAATCTAATTTAACAATGTGTTATGAATCCAATGCAGATACGCACGTGATTGCTGTGTGCAGAGAATTACCAGTGGGAGGCTCCTTTGCCCAGGAAGCCGGCTAGATTATGGGTACCACAACGGCGCCTATTTCTGCCGTGAAGCAGAAATGTGTAAACATTACTGTGTTTCGGTCTGGAGGGCGCCGTAGCTAGTGAAATTACTGGGCAAATGAGACTTAACATCTTATGTCTCAGTGTGACGAGCGCAATTGTGGTGTTGCTCAGAATTTTTGGGTTTTTCAAGAAACCTGAGCGGCACTGCATTGTAATGGGTAGGGCGTATCAATTTCCATCAGCTGAACGTCCTACTCGTCTCGTCCCTTATTTTCATATAGAAAAAAAAAGATAGAGATGTGGCATCGTGAATTTCTCTTAAGATCACGTGATACGAAGTGATCACCACCGGCCACTATCTTGCAGCACCACTAGAATTATTGGAGAGTTTGTGGCCTTAGGAACGTCAAATATGGAGCATACTCCAAACTCTGTTATTGCTGATGTACATGGGCGGTGGTTTGCATCGTCTAATAAAAAAAAAATAAACTCCAGCATCGAGTTTGACACCTTCTTTCGATTTCCTCAAGTAAGTGATTTAAAAAAATATTACAGATTATTAAAACTTTTATGGTTTATTAGGTTTCAGTTGGATGTATTTGTTACCTTTAGTCAAGTTTATGTCTATGTTACTGTTTAATGTTTTTACTCTAAATATAGTAAGTAAATACTACACAGCCACTTTATCTCTGGACCTCGATGGATCGTACGGTTCGCAGTTTCATTACCGTTAGGAACATGTCGTGATATTTTCGTGCTATTGTATCTTTGTTTTTGAAGTTTTCATTGTTAACTTGTTATAGTTTGACATTTGTTGTTGATAATTCTGTAGTTTCTCTTTCTTTGTGTCGCTACTTTTTTTACTAAACCCAGATATTTTAATTGATCAACCATTATTATAATAATAATAATCATTATCACAACACAACACCTATACATTAATGTACATACATACATATAATCACGCCTCTTTCCCGTAGGGGTAGGCAGAGACCACTTCTTTCCACTACGTCCAATTTCATTATTCCCTTTATACATGCTCTTCGGCTTAGCGTACTCTTGATCTGGCCTTTTTTCAAGACGTCTTGATTTGGTCTCGAAACGTCCACGTAGATTTACCCCTTCCAACACTTTCATTTACACTGGCCTTATACACTTTTTAACCAACTTCAAATAAAGAGGAGGTTTGCTCAATTCGTCGGTATGTTTTTTTTCGTCAATCGTTCTACATTCATTCTCTCGACATGTCCAAACCATCTCAGCATACCTTTCTCAATTTTTGTCACAACATCTTCTATCAGACCACAACGTTTACTTATCTCACTATTTCTTATCCTGTCACTCAGTTTAACTCCTATCATACTTCTCAACGCTCTCATATCAACTGCATTTATTCTTTACTAGTTGACCCGTTCTGTATATAATAAATAAAATAATGTTTTATATGAATTTGTCAATAATACATATCATAACATCAAGAATTATTTCGTAAAATATGCTCCCTGTTTTACAACAGAACTGTCAAACCGTGCGTCAATAAATTCTCTCATAGAAAATATGTCCATACAAAACAAATATCGGACGACGGGGGACACATCAAAGGAAAAACAAAATTGTTGTTTTTATTTAATTCCGAACACTTTCATATTTATTCACCTTTTAAACCTTCCCTGGACTTCCATAAATAATTCAAGACCAAAATTAGCCAAATCGGTCCAGCCGCTCTCGAGTTATAGCGAGAGTAACGAACAGCAATTCATTTTTATATATTAGCTGACCCGATAGACGTTGTACTGTATATAATAGATAAAATAATGTTTTTATATGAATTTGTCAAAAATATATCATAACATCAAAAATTACTTCGTAAAATATGCACCCTGCTGTCGTAATGAAATTGTTTCACAGCAGAACTGTCAAACCGTGCGTCAATAAATTCTCACATAGAAATTATGTATGGACACATCAAAGGAAAAACAAATTGTTGTTTTTATTTAATTTAGCAGCATTTTCCTATTTATTCACCTTTTAAACCTTCCCTGGACTTCCACAAATAATTCAAGACCAAAATTAGCCAAATCGGTCCAGCCGTTCTCGAGTTTTAGCGAGACTAACGAACGGCAATTCATTTTTATATATATAGATAGAAGTTTTAGATATCAGTGTATCGTACTGAAAAAAATAATCGTTATTTATTAATTAATAATATTATCCTAGTGATGCTTGTTTTGCGCACCGTAACAAAGCGACGATGTGACGTCAAACTAACAACCCTTTAGTCTTGTCTCCGTAATTTTTCGTCGTCCATTGTAAAAAATAATTAGTGATACTGCACAGAGAATTGTTTGGTTGTAATCAGGTGACCCACTTATGTATGCAGTAATGAAACTTCATTAGGTCTCGACTGTCGTGTCCTCATTAAGACTAAGCTAACATTTGCATTTTGCTCTATTCTATGTAGGCACCTATTTCGTACATGAACTATGGAGCTGTGAACTGTGTCGAATTCATAGCATTTTTGTAATGTACTGCGTGAATAAAAAAGGGTATAACATCATTATTTGAGTCACATGTTTAAGTATTAATAAATTAAAATAAAAAAGTGTGTGTGTACTTATGTATGCACGCAAGAAGTTATACTTCTTTGGCGTAACAAAGCAAAAATCCTTAAAGTTATTTATTCCTCGTGCTATTCTACGTTTGTAGAAAGAATAATATTGTAAAAATCTTGCAACGATGGCTTTGAAAATTAATTATTAAATAACGAATACGGCTGTACGGGCTTGAACTGTTTGCCTATCCTAATAATGGACGAAGAGCTACCACTTAATAACCACTTCTATTGAGCAGTGTACTAATTTAAGCAAAGATTTGGAATAATTTCCAAAAAATTAAACAATAAGACAATAGGGGACTCCTCTAACAGTGTAAAAACACAATGTAATATAACAGGAACTAGAATAAGTAATAATTGTAAAATTGCAAACCTGATGCACCAAAACATGGTTTATTAGGTAAAGAACTTGAACTGGAGTTATTTATGAATCATAAAGATATGCATATTTCATGTTTAACAGAGCACTGGCTCAGAAAATATGAGCTCATCTTTAACTTCAGTGGTCATCAGGTGGCAAGTGCGTTTAGCAGAGAAAAAGCTACACGTGGCGGCTCTCTTATTCTTGTAAGTAAATTATTTAAATTCAAAGAACTAGACTATATTGTGGGCCTCTCTGTTGAACGTACAATTGAAATAGCCTGGGAGAGCTCGAGCGCGCCATTGTTGTTAGTATATACAGACCCCCAGATGCAGTATATGAATTATTTGAAAGTGTATTGGAGGAGGTTTTATTAAAATTATTAACCGTTAACCGTTATTTTCTTAGAGCCTACTAGAGTAACTGGCACCTCCAAAAGCTGTATTGATAACATATTTACCAATTATAAACCCATTTCTCTGGCAATAATTAAAAAAACTGAGTTCAGACCACTTTGGTCAGTTAGCCTCTTGTAATATTGAGGTCAATAAATGTACTAAAATTAAAAAGTTTACGTTTGTTCCTGTGAATAATAGGCGAATGGAGAAATATAGAGGCAATGTGTCACTTAAACTCTCAAATTTGGATTTATTCAAATATAATATTAATTCCAATTAAATGTATGATATGTTATTTAAAATAATTAAAACAGAGTTTGCTTCTATATTTACTTCTAAGACAGTCAAATCAGGTGGTCTCCTGTCATTTAATGATTGGGCAACAGCTGGCATTCATAGGAGCAGACAAAGGCTATATGAACTATATGGTGAGAGATCATTGTATAATCATGATGCATCTTTTCTCGAGTATGTTAAAAAAAACTCTAAATTATTTAAAAGTGTTCTATTGTAAAGTCTATGCATATCTATAATAAAATAAAGATGACTTGAAATGTTATTAACTGGGAATCTGGAAGATTGAAAGATCGCAAAATTGAATACGATCTATCAATAAGCAATACAATAATTCAATCTCAGCAGGAAGTTGCTACTGCTTTTGAGATTATTTTTTTCTCAGATTCCAGTTTCTATCACAAACACTCTTGTCTCCTCCACCAGTGTTGCTGAGTCACTTCTTCTGGAAAATGTTATAGAATGTCAACAAAGTTTCAATTTTAGTTTCGTTTTTGGTTATGAGGAATCACAGGAGCGCTGCCGGTCTTTCAGAAAGGTGTACACGCTTTTTTGAAGGTACCCATGTCGTATCGCCCCGGAAACAAGAAGCTCATTCCACAGCTTTGTAGTACGTGGAAGAAAATTCCTTGAAAATCGCAGTGTCGAGGACCGCCACACATTCAGATGGTATAGACGATATCCTAATTTGTAGCGTTAAAAATTATATCGATAATAAATTTTCCAGAAGGTTTAAAACAAAAAACAATTCGCTTAACTCAGACCAATAAATCGCGAAGAGGAACTACGCTCGTAATTTATTTCTTACGAGCGGAAGTCACAGAATAACTTTACAGCGAAACAATGAAAGTGATAAAACACATTTATATTCGTGAAACCGGTTTAAACTGGCCACCGACGAAATATATGAACGACTTCTATATTTTACTAGCTGACCCGACAACCGACTGTTCTGTCAATAGAAAAAATAATTATGTTAGTACGTGGGTAACACTGAAAGTGTTTAGAACTGGCCAGTAAGAAACATTGCTAATGAAAACTTTTTTTGAATTTCAATGTTAGAACTCTTTGGTAACATAATGTAGTATTGAATTATTGCATTCATTTGTCATTTGTTTTTGTGAAAATGAACCTAATGCGAGAATATTTTCGGTCAATGATTTATTATGACTTTCGTTGTGCTGTCCGACGCATGATAGAGGAAGATAAGAGAGTGACCTATCAGCAGATACGGGGAAGCCTAGGCTAGAAGATGGAAGGACGCTTACTGCAGACTGGTATGTCAATCGAAAATTCGACAGCAGTGCCCTCAAAGCAGGATCCTCCTTCACCACGACAGTGCTTCAGCGCACTCCACAAATCGGATTGTTGAATATTTGACTAAGGCAGGCGTCGAGATAATGAGTCATCCGCCATTCAGTCCTGACCTGGCACCCTGCGACTTTTATTTATTCCCAAGAACTAAAGATAAAATTCGAGGTATTCGCTTTACGAGCCCTGAAGATGCGGTGAAAGCGTATGAAAATGTCATAGAAGAGACCCCTGAGGAAGAATGGGCCCACTGCTTTTCTCAGTGGTTCCATCGAATGCGACGATGTGTAGATAGGAACGGAAATTAGCTACTTCGAAAAACATTAAAAGTATTGGCAACTTTCTACATTAAGCCGTTTTTGATGTTCTAAACATTTTCAGTGTTACCTAAGTATTAGGGAATAATGTAGTATGAAGCCATCGGAAATATGCACCTCCAACAAATATCTATTTATTTATTTATTATTTATTTATTATTACAAGGAAACATAACAACCACATCACAAGAACTGAACAATATAGAAAAGACATACAAAATATAAATGTAGATGCGTCCTAACACATGTTTCACAAATACAATAATAACAAAAAGAAAAATCAAAGGTATACAGTCACAAAACGCAAACATTCACAGAAGTAACTAATTTAAAAGATGTAGACAAATGAAATTAATTAAAACTAAACTTGGGGCAACGATAAGAACGATTTTAATTTTAATTCTAAACTGTGTCTGAACACAGCAGGGGAGCACGAAACTATGTCGATGTCGAGAAAACTATTGTTGTAAGATTTACACATTCTGTGTAATGGCGCGCGAAACCCAATGTTTGTTCTTGGGGACGATAGCTCAAAAGTAATGCATGTGCGGAGAGACCTGGCTGGGACGTGAAAGCCTACGAGACTGAGGAGCTCAGAAGATGTCAGCTCACCAGTACATATTTTCTTTAAAGTTACACAGTCTGTTATAGTGCGGCGCTGACATAGCTGAAGAAAGTTGTATTCAAGCAACAAATCATTATAGTGGGCTCGATTTCCTTTTACACGATAATTTAACGTGCGTAAGAACTTTTTTTGAACAGTCTCGACTCTTTTTTCGTGGATCGAGTAAAAAGGATTCCATATTGGGCTTGCATATTCTAGTTGGGGTCGGACGAGGGACTTATAAAGATATGTGTAAGTACACTTGTCCTTAAATTGCTTGGACACACGTGTAATAAAGCCTAGCATGCGAAGAGAGCTATTTAGAATATGGTCTATATGGGTGCCGAGGGTTAGTGTGCGGTCTAAATGAATACCCAGATCTTTGATGGTAGAAACTGACGTCAGCTGTTGATTGC
>CATIXQ010000012.1:15051581-15103660 GCA_949711755.1 Leptidea juvernica | reverse complement strand
TCTGAGTTCGAAACATTAAAGTAATAATATTATGTGATCACAGATCAGTTTACAATTTACATTATTTATTGTTTTTGAGTGAAACAAAAAAAAAATATACATAAAAATATTAACTATTTAAAAGTAACCAGCTATGTAATGCAGTGAAAATAACTCAAAATGGAAATGCGTCTCCTTTCATCGGTGCTCACTCAACGTACCGATTTCAATGATTATGGTCGCATATTATATAGATGAATCTTTAAATAAATAGTTTCCCACCTAACCAACTGTCTAGAACATTGTACTGTGCCAAGATGTTTGGGGAATTCTCAACGGGAGTTTGTTTTGGGAAATTGAAAGCGCTAATGGACTGTGATTACAGTGGGGGAAGGGGGGTGCAGCTGGTTGCTGTTGAGAATCGTTGGGGGAATACATAATGATTAATACTGGCTTTGGGAGTTCTCGTTCCTATTAATATTAACACAATAATTGCTGTGGATTTGAAGTGAAGTTTTAATGGATATAATGTTGTTTTGGAACTGGCGCGCTAAAAGTATATATTTGTGGTAATTGTTAGACTACAATTTATTTATTTTTTTATAGTCTAGGTATTATATATATGACGTTTATAATGACATAAATGACGATTCTTACTTTTACACTAATTGCACCCGATGCCGGCTAGATTATGGGTACCACAACGGGGCCATTTCTGCCGTGAAGCAGTAGGGTGTCAACATTATTGTGTTTCGGTCTGAAGGTCGCCGTAGCTAGTGAAATTACTGGGCACTACATCGTAATGGGCAGTGCTTATATTCCAAAAAATATATAAAAAAACCTCAATGGATTATCCGCCGAGCTATGTGCCCTGCCCACCGCCACTTCAATTTGGCAAACATCTGGTCTGTGTCGGTTACTTTGTAATAGTAATTACCATATTGTAGCAACGATAATTTTGCGTGGCGGCCATGTTGGATGATGTTGGATTAAAAAAATTATCCCGAATTCATCCAATTCATTTTCTGCCACCCCGAGAACTTTGCAAACTATTTCTATAATGTTGCAAAGATAATTAATTAGGCATCCATATTGGTTTTGACAACTGATTGACCGAAATTTGTTTTCGGCGACTATGTTATGATAATTTTCCATGGAGGCCATTTTTTATTTCAATGTATGCACACATACATAATAATCTCAGTGACAATTGAGAAGTAACGTAACGCATCATTTTATGGAATCAATTGATTTTATTACACATAAAACTTCCAAACCAAGAGCTGAAAATCAGTCAATTCAAATCAAATCTAAATCACTTTATTCATGTAGGTCAAGGAGATGACACTTGTGGATTTCAAAAGTTTTCTTTTCACATTTACCACCACTTCGGAAAACGTTGAGCTTTAATGAGAGGAAGTGGCAAGAAACTCATAGCCACTCATTTAAATCGATAATATTTACAGTTCAATTATTAAAACTTTCGTGAGACATTTTTTTCATTTAATACACCCTGCCCATTACAATGCAGTGCCGCTCTGAATTCTTGAAAAGATCAAAATTGCGCTCGTCACCTTGAGTCATTAAGATTTTATGTCTCATTTGCACAGTAATTTCAATAGCTACGGCGCCCTTCAGACTGAAACACAGTAATGTTTACACATTACTGCTTCACGGCAGAAATAGGCGCCGTTGCGGTATCCATAATTTAGCCGGCATCCTTTGCAAAAGAGCCTCCCACTGATAAAACATCAAAACGTGATTTACTAACACGGCTTTACGCACGTTTTATCGGAATAGGTGCTATTAGTTTCGGACCATTCGGAGGTTCTTCATCAGGGTGAGTGTAGTAGGTTAGCGATACTACTGGCCGAAACTAATCTGTGCCCTTACCACACCACAAATAAGGATATCATCCCTACCATCTGGATGTGTGGTGGTTCTCCACAGTGCGGTTTTCAAGGAGCTTTCTTCCACGTACTACTTTTAATTCTTTAACCAAGTACACTTTCTAGAAAGCTGTGGAATGAGATTCCTTGCGCGTTCTTTCCGGGACGATCCGACACTGGTACCTTCAAAAAAAGCATACACCTTCCTTAAAGGCCGGCAACGCTCCTGTAATTCCTCTGGTGTTGCAAGAGAATGTGAGCGGCGGTGATCACTTAACACCAGGTGACCCGTACGCTCGTTTGTTCCTTTTTTCCATAAAAAATAATAATAAATAACATTTACAGCTTCGTCGTCTTGCAAATAATTTCAATCACAATATATTATGTAAAGTGATGCAACAGAAATACTCAAAAGTCAAACACTCGACGCCTTACGCGAGTTAGTCAAAAAAAAGTAAATTCTTAAGGAACTCTTTTTTCCAAATATATTTATGTATACTATTCAAGTATCTATTGGTCCTCATAGACTCTTCAATGAAGACCAGTAGAATAAACTATTCCATTACGGGGAACTATTTCAAGTGATCTTACTATTGATGTCTCTACCCATCTTGACAAATGGCTACTTATTTGAGACTCGACAAAATGGACGACCTGTCGATATTCGCTGGTGCCTGCAATCTTTTTTATATATTTCGCAAGAATACGATCTTATAACCGAACCATTTTATTTTATCTATTACATATTATTTGTAATAATAAACTTAGAAACTAAAAAAACTTTACTGATACTTTAAACATATTTTATTTTCTGTGATTAACGCGAGTGTAAATTAAACACATTTCAATTAAATACTTTTTAAAGAATTAAAACGCATGTTATTGTAATTTGGTTTGGTTAGGTTTTTGCCGATCAGTTACATTTTTACACGCTTTTCATTAGCTTCACCTGTATGTGTGTTTGTTTGTTACCGACTCATTTAGGTATGATATTGACCCACTTTAAGCGACCAGATTTCATTCAAACTTCGTAGATTTATCGAGGACCCATGACAATACATTAAATTTATTGATTTTTGTTAATTTATATAATTTTCATCAATCGTATATGGCAGGAATTGATGTTAATTTTAAATTTCAAAATAAATTTCAGTTCATTGTTCGGTTATCAATGAAATGCGTGTTTTTTAGTTTTTTCTTAACTACTATTTACTATGTATAAGTATTTTATTTAACCCGACGTTTCATGACACTTGAGATGCCCCTGAAAACGTGCTCTGCAAATGTTTAAATATTTTTTTTAAAGTTGGTACCTACACAACATCATTCAAGGTTGGTACGCTCATAACCTAAAGGTAAGTGTTTTGTTTTACCGGAGGCTTCTTTGCAGAGGACGTCATAAAAACGGTATGAAGAGTCATTTAGTTTCAATTTGAACCCCTCGCCTATTGAGATACGCCACAGAGCTCTTACCAACTAAGCCAACCGTCCGCGTGACGCATGATTCGTAAATCTTGTTATATTTATTCGGAAAGAACGGAGCAACGAAACACCTGCCATTAACGTATATAGTAGGCATATTATACTATAGTCTACTGTGAATCTGTAAAGTCGAGACGATTGTTAATTTTCCGGTCCATAAATTTTTCTTATTGTTTTTATTCCTTCTAATTCCTCAATCATCACACACAATATAGAACCATGAAAGATAATAATCTATGAATTTGGAGCTCAAATCATGTCTGAACTAAATTGACTTTGACTTTGAAAGCGTGAGTCAAATCAGAATTGTGTCATGGCCGCGACCTGCCTCTTGACATCTCGCGGATAGCTCCGTTTTTACTGTTCATTTCAAGTGCATCGTATTTGACGCAATACAAATTTATATTTACTGTAAAATATGTACTTACCTTTGCAAAATCAATTACTTATACAGTTTTGTGTTGTAGTTACATCAAACATTAATTACACTGCTCGATAGCTACAGAATTGGTACGTATAGTAATACCAACTTCTCTGTGAAGTGGCAAAAATAGGAACTACGGTCGCCATGTTGAAATGTCATTCGACTGTCAGTGTCAACTACTTTCGAGTGTTCCGTGTGTTTTATTTATTATTATTATTTAAATAAAAATGTGTCGACTTTCCCGACTTTTGTGCACATTGGAATTAATTAGCAACTCAACTGCCGTGGTGGGAGAGGAAGCCTTGAGGTATTTTCGCTGCATCACAGTTTCTGTGTTTAATATCTTTTGGATAGTAAATTTGACATTCGTTTATGTTTTGATCGTTAGCTCTTAGATTAAATAGACTTTATATAGGTAGAATCTTTAGTTCTCAGTTCAAATAGATCCTATATTGACCGTTAAAATAAAGTATTATCATTAAATAAAATAGAAATTAAACTCTTTCGGTTAATACTCGTCAAATAGCTAAATTAAAATAATATGGAGATTGTATGCAGATTGAAATATTGCATTAAAAGCCATCCAGTGATACCGAAAAAACACCATAAGACAGAGTGAAGTGGGAACATAAAATAATGAAGGAGTCCGCGCTCAAGAACATGGTGGCTCAAGAAGCTGGTATGGTATAGGTGCCTGTATTCGCAGATAGACTTTTTTGTATGATAATAAGGGACGAGACGAGCAGGACGTTCAGCTGATAGTAATTGATACGTCCTGCCCATTACAATGCAGTGCCGCTCAGGATTGTTAAAAAACCCCAAAAATTCTGAACGGCACTACAACTGCGCTCGTCACCTTGAGACATGAGATGTTAAGTCTCATTTGCCCAGTAATTTCACTAGCTACGGCGCCCTTCAGACCGAAACACAGTAATACTTAGCTACTGCTTCACGGCAGAAATAGGCGCCGTTGTGGTACCCATAATCTAGCCGGCATCCTGTGCAAAGGAGCATGCCTCCCTTCTTAATTGGGTCCATTCTTATGATAGGTTGGCTTGTCTTTCAACCAGCAAAGCTCAATCCAAAACCCTCCGGGGATGTTCACGGACTTCACAGAGGAACCTCATACTATTTCCGATGGTTTTTGCCTATTAGTCGGTCACTCCTGTACATTCCAGGATTATATTATGATCGACCGTGGCGTCTTTGACCATATACTGTCCTACCTACACTTAGGGCTGTCTTACACACCAACTGTGTAAAAGTATGTATTTTGGATATGTGCCCTTGTAGGCATCCCACCATAGTTCGGAGGTCGTGTTTGTCTTGATAAATTATCTTGTTATTGTTGATCTTGTCGTTAATGTATACAAACATGTATTGAAAAACTTAGCAAATTATGAACTAAACCATTCCTCGAGAACCAAGCTATCCATTAATGAAAACAGCATGGTGAAAATCGGTGCAGTAGTTTTTGAGTTTATCGCGAACAGACAGACGCGGCGGAGGGCTTTGTTTTATAATGTGTAGTGATTTTTTAAAAGGTTCAATTCCAAAACCTACTTCCAAATATATGAAAACCTATTTAAAATAGCTCGTTCTATGGCTGAAACATATTTTTTATGTACAGAATCGAGTAGTACTACATACATTTTCATTTCCTCCATAACCGAACTAAAATAAACAAAGTCTTAGCAAAGTAACTAGATCAGAATATGTAACTTAACATCATTTCATCGTTACATAAGCTGTCAATTGTTTGTGAGAAGATATTGTTGGCACGAGGGAAATTATGCGCAATACTTTCCCATTCAAATATGGTTACATAATTGTGTTACGATTTTATTGCTGAGAATTTTTCAGTATATCTTGAGTTAAATATTGATTATTTTCTAAGAATACTAGCTATCAACCGCGGCTTCGTTCGCATTGAATGTTACTTTGGACATTTATTTTTCTTTTTTTTTTCTTTTTTTTTAATGGAATAGGAGAACAAACGAGCGTACGGGTCACCTATTGTTAAGTGATCACCGCCGCCCACAATCTCTTTTATATTAAAAAAAAAAGCCCGCTGAGTTTCTTGCGCCCATTCTTCTCAGGTCTGAGGCAGTCTCTTTTGAATGGGTGGTAGATTTTGACGTTCAATAAGTGATTTTAAATCCTATTTTGACTAAAAATATTTGAATTTGAACTTGCAACACCAGAGGAATCACAGGAGCGTTGCCGGCGTTTAGGGAGGTGTACGCGCTTTTTTGAAGGTACCCATGTCGTATCGTCCCGGAAACACCGCACAAGGAAGTTCATTCCACAGCTTTGTAGTACTTGGAAGAAAGCTCCTTGAAAACCGCACTGTGGAGGACCGCCACACATCTAGATGGTGGGGATGATATCCTAACTTGTGGCGTGTCGTGCGAAGGTGGAATTCGGTGGAATAGAATACTTGATACTTTTCTAATAATACACATGCAAACTGCTCTTTCCGCTGCTGGCAGCGCTCTTCTACGATACAGCGGATATCACTTGTCATTGTAGACAGTCTCTTAATAGTATTTCCATGTGAAATTTAATTTTCTATTTCATCCCCATGAAAGTAAAAGTTTAAAAAATGCTCTCGAACAAATGTATATCTTCGATAATGACGAATTTCCATACAAACTGCCATCCCCTATTTCAAACGGTGACAGCAATGTATCCGTAACTAGAGATACGTTATTGAAAATGGCCGTATATTAATGTTAATACTTTAAATATTGTCAATAATAATGCGATATTGTAAAAGCTGTTAACGCAAATACGATATTAATACTAATCGTTTTTATTACTATACATAATATAAAAAAATAATTCAGAAATACGTTTTTGTTTCATTTTTAACTCATTTACTTTGATTACACATTTCCAATGGCTTTACGGCCGCTCCCAATATACTATCTACAGATAGAGATTAATTACTACCTTCCACTGCCAATATACCCGATAAGGCATTCTTATCGCCTTATATAGGGACGAATGAATTGCAATTTCCATACAAACTTCATATCGCTGGTAAGCGATAATACATCGTCCCATTGTCAGACAGCGTGCACGGATAAGGTGAGGTACGGACGTTAAGTTTATTGGGACAGAAAAGTCAACGATAGTTACGATTTTTGATTTATGACGGATATGACGACCCATATAGCCGAATGGTTAGTGACCCTGTCTACTAAGCTAGAGGTTCCGGGTTCGAATCCCGGTAGGTGCATTCATTTATATGATGAATATGGATTTTGTTTCCGAGTCATGGATGTTTATATGTATTTATGTATGTTTAAGCAAGTATATTGTATTAAATATATCGTTGTCTGGCAACCATAGTACAGGCTATGCCTAGTTTGGGGCAAGATAATTTGTGTAAAAGTGTGTAAATATCAATATCTATATCACACTAGCTGCCCCGACAGACGTTGTTCTGTAGATAGTAAAAAAACACCTGTTTTATATTTCAAAACATCAAAAATTATTTCGTAAATATGCTCCCTGTTGTTAGAATGAAATTGTTTCACAGCGGAACTGTCAAACCGTGCGTCACTAAATTCTCTCATAGAAAATATGTCCATACAAAACAAATATTGAAAATAAAAATATTTATGGGTCCCAAATCGAAATAAAAACTACCCTATCTCTCAAGTTGTACTAAACTGCACTCCATGAAATAATCACCATTAAAATCCGTTCATTAGTTTAGGAGTCCATTGAGGACAAACATTGTAACACGAGATTTATATATATTAAGATTTTTGTCTCAAGTAAGAGATAGACTGAAAAATTGGGAACGGCCCTTAGACTACATTATTCCCGAATACTTACATCATATTTTTTTCCATTGACAGAACAGCGTAGTGTAACATAATGTACTCTCAAGATGTAGTTGAAAATCGTATCTTACTGAAAATATCATTAAACTTCATTCCATATTTATGTCGTACGTGAAAGAAAGTTTCTAGACAGCTGCACAGGTGATATTTGATTTTGTTGCGTCCGGGGGTATTATTCAAGTTAATAACATCAGCCGATTACATTTGAAAGAATTCTAATCATATCAAAATCACTTTATTATGTAGGTCTAGGAAATGACACTAATATTTACACACTTTTTACACAAATTATCTTGCCCCAAATTAGGCATATATATAGCCTGTGTATTGGTTTGCAAGACAACGATATATTTAATACAATATACTTACTTAAACATATATAAATACATATAAACATACATAAATACATATAAACATGACTCGGATGAAATGACACTTATAAATGTCCAACAATTTCTTTTCTTTTAACATTTACCACTATTTCGGAAGATGCTGAGCTTTTATGAGAAGAAGTACCAAGGAACTCATTGCCACTCTTTCAATAAAATATTTCTGTAAACATCGTTTCACAAATAATTACACATATGTAAAGTGATGCCACAAAAATACTGAAACTTACATAAGTAAGTCAAAAAAAGTAAATATAATCGTAAATATAGTATCCGGAGGCCTACACCCCCCCTCCCAAATACAAATGGCAGCACAGACTAAAAAGAGACTACTCCAGGACGGTACCAGGCTATGCAGCCCTGGAGAATCCGTCCCTGGGCGTCCACAATTAGGGCCTGTACCTAACAGTGGTTGCCCAGGCTGCCCCGCGTATTCTGGAGGGGGCAAATCTGCGCTGACTCGGGGCAAACAGAGCAGGAGGCTCAAACCACCCTCCTCCACACTTGCTGTGGACTTTTGCAACATCAGGGGGCTTCGATCAAATTTAAATGCCGTCCACTTTCACCTGGAGACGGCGAAGCCGGCCCTGCTCTTTTTAACCGAGACACAGATATCCTCCCTGGCTGATTCATCTTACCTTTCCTACCCGGGGTATAATTTGGAACACTCCTTTATACCACGGGCTGGCGTGTGCGTTTACGTCAGGGAGGATGTCTGTTCTCGACGCCTGAGTTTTCTTGAAGGACAGGACCTATCCATCATCAGGCTGCGTGTAGACTGCGATGACCATCCGCGAATCTACGCATGCCTGTATAGGTCGCATAGCGGTAACGCAGAGACTGACCGGCTCCTCGAACACATCCAAATGGCTACAGATTCCGTGTTGGAGCAGATCCCCACTGCAGAGATCGTGTTTCTTGGCGATTTTAACGCCCACCACGCCGAATGGCTAGGCTCACGTACCACCGATCATGCAGGGAGATCTGTTCACGACTTCGCCTTAGCATATGGTCTGACGCAACTGGTTATTGCGCCAACGCGGATCCCAGATGTGCAAGATCATACACCTTCACTGTTGGACCTTCTGTTGACCTCACATCCAGACGGCTATCTAGTTTCCGTTGACCCTCCTCTGGGATCGTCGGACCACTGCCTGATCCGGAGCACCGTGCCGATCACGCGCCTAACACGGCCCCGCTTCTTAGGGTGTCGCCGCTTGTGGCACTATAGGTCAGCAGAGTGGGACGAGATGCGGTGCTTTTTTGCATCCTACCCGTGGAGGCAGATCTGTTTTTCGCTGGGAGAGCCAGATGCCGCTGCTGACGCTGTTGCTGATGTGGTACTGCAAGGTATGGAACTCTTCATTCCATCCTCCTCTGTGCCTATCGGTGGCAGGTCCCAACCATGGTTTGACCGCTCCTGCAAAATGGCCTCTCGCCGAAAGCAGGAGTGCTATCAGGCTTGGGTCAATGCGGTGGTATCTAAGGATTTGAATTCCAGCGAACTTAAAAAACACTTCAATCATGCCTCCAGGTCCTTCAAAAGAGTTATTGCTGACGCGAAGTCGAAGCACATTGGCAGAATTGGCGAGAGACTTGCACGCCTTCCCTCGGGAACTCGTGCATTCTGGTCGCTCGCCAAGGCTGTCCAAGGAAACTTCTGCCAGCCAGCCATTCCGCCACTGCACAGGGATGATGACTCGCTGGCCCATGACGCGAAAGAGAAAGCTGATCTCCTGGGCTCCCTCTTCGCGTCCAACTCGACTCTGGATGACCAAGGTGCACCACCACCGCATATTCCGCGGTGCGATTCGTATATGCTGGAGGTAAAAATCCGGCATAGTGCCGTGCTTAAGGCGCTTCTCACCTTGGACATTCACAAATCGAGCGGGCCCGATGGCATTCCGCCGTTAGTGCTGCGGACATGTGCTACGGAACTGGCGCCGGTCCTTACCCGTCTTTTCCGGCTCTCCTACTCATCAGGCGTAGTCCCGAAATTATGGAAGGCGGCTTTAGTGCACCCGATCCCTAAGAAAGGTGTACGCTCAGATCCGTCCAACTACCGCCCCATTGCCATTACCTCCATTTTCTCCAAAGTAATGGAGTCGATCATCAACCGCCAGCTCTTGGGATACCTAGAGGGGCACCAGCTGATCAGCGACTGCCAGTACGGTTTCCGTCAGGGTCGCTCAGCTGGTGATCTTCTTGCATACCTCACCCATAAATGGGCGCAAGCGGTTGAGTCGAAGGGAGAGGCGTTGGCGGTGAGTTTGAAACTGCCACCCTATGGGATTCCCGAGAAGTTGTGCAAATGGGTCACTAGCTTTTTGGCTGATCGGAGCATCAAGGTTGTTATCAACGGTGCATGCTCCGACTTAAAACCCATAAACGCTGGTGTCCCGCAAGGCTGCGTGCTATCCCCTACGCTGTTTCTTCTGCATATCAATGATTTGCTGCAAATCAGCAATATTCATTGCTATGCAGACGACAGCACAGGGTATGCTTCCTACACCGGCCGTGCCCACATGTCCCGGGATAGCGTCGACGAGAACCGGAACAAACTTGTGTCTGAAATCGAGAATATGCTTTGCAAAGTCTCGGAATGGGGCCGACATAATTTAGTCAAATTCAACCTCAAGAAGACACAAGTTTGTGCGTTCACCACTAAAAAGTCTCCCTTTGTCGTATCCCCACGATTCGAGATCACTCCTCTCTGCCACAGCCTGTATTGGCATACTTGGCGTCGATATATCGAGCGACGTTCAGTTCCGTGGTCACTTGGAAGAGAAGGCCAAACTGGCCTCTAAAAAGCTTGGTGTACTCAGTGAGGCGAGACAGTACTTCACTAAAAGCCACCGCCTGCAACTTTATAAGGCGCAAATTCGGCCTCACATGGAGTACTGTTCTCACCTCTGGGCGGGTGCTCCCCAGTACCAGCTTCTTCAATTTGACCGCATACAACGTAGAGCGGCTCGAATCATCGACGATCAAGTCATCTCCGATCGGCTTGATTCTCTAGCATTGCGTAGAGATGTGGGTTCTCTCTGCATCTTCTACCGCATTTATCACGGGGAGTGCTCAGAGGAGCTGTTCGGGTTGATTCCAGCGGCCGAATTCCACCATCGGACATTACGTGTTAAGTACCATCCGCATCACGTAGACGTCTGGCATTCCACAACCGCGCGTTTTCTTCGAAATTTCTTGCCTCGCACAGCCACTTTGTGGAATCAACTACCGGCAGCGGTCTTCCCGAACAGATACGACTTAGGGACCTTCAAGAAAAAAGCATACTCCCCTAAAGGCCGGCAACGCATTTCTTGACACACCTGTTGTTGCGGATGTCCATGGGCGGTTGCCTCACCTCTCCCCATCCCGTGAGCCTCTTGCCCGTTTGCCCCCTCGCATGGGCCAGCCATCGCCTCCCTCGACCATATTGTTTATTTACACTCACAGATGGACTATGCTTAGATCATTTTAAACGTCTAGATAGACTGTGACAGCTGTGAAAACGTCGAAACAAATTAAGTTTAGAATTAACCTCTATTTTGAGCAATTCACGCAGTGTCATACAAATCGCGATTGTAAGACGTAGCTTGTCACGCACACTAAATTAATATTCCAGAGGGCCTGCCATCAACTTTTAATAAGCGATGCGATTCCGATGCAGTTCAGTTTAGGTACCTAAACTATAGCCTATATGGCAGGCTGGGCCCTTACTGCCTCGCCTCGTCTTTAGTTTTTAATTTTCGGTATTTATTTTCAGTATTTTGTTTAACAATTTTTTTCTCTTCTGTATGTTTTCTCTATTTTTTAAAAGTTAGCAACAACACGATTCACTTTTCTTTTAGGAAGTAGCATCTTTTTACGAATCGCTCACTTTGACACAAAAGCTATCCAGTTTAGGTTGAAATATTACCTCATGGTACGAATGAATGAACGAACTAAATCAGTTTGCGATACAATTGACATAATTTTTGACATTCAGTTGACATTATTTCGATTTAATCAGTTGATTTGACGTCAACCTAAACTAGATAGCTCTAATCACGTCGTGGTACGAAATAGCAAAGCAGTTCATTTTAGGTTGTCAATTGAATTGGAATAAGAGTTCATGGTACGAGACATGGTATGGCAAGAGACTCTATCTTGACGTATAAATAATCTAAGATAATTATTAATCATTAAGGTACATTGACACGACACGACTAACCTGGTTTGATACAGGACATGCCACACGCTCCATCGCATAGGCACTTCTTCTTCTTGCTCTTGCAGTCCTCGTCTGATGAACATTTGCGGAGACACTTTTGTCCCTGAAAAGAAAATCACTGTTTAATCTTTTCGTTTATTTGAAATATATATGATGTTAATACGATGACCGGCAACGAATTAAATGATGACGGATAATCTTTGTGGTTTAAGTTAGTATAGGCAGTATTATATATTTTTATACATAAACGACAAATACATTTTATAGACAATAGGTTAATTAAAACACTTTTTAAAGGGAAGAAGAGCTGTTAAACCTGATTCCTGCCGCGGAATTCCACCTTCGCACGACACGCCACAAGTTAGGATATCATCCCCACCATCTGGATGTGTGGCGGTCCTCCAATGTGCGGTTTTCAAGGAGCTTTCTTCCTCGTACTACAAAGCTGTGGAATGAGCTTCCTTGTGCCGAATTTCCGGGACGATACGACATGGGTACCTTCAAAAAAAGCGCGTACACCTTCCTTAAAGGCCGGCAACGCTCTTGTGATTCCTCTGGTGTTGCAAGAGAATGTGGGCGGCGGTGATCACTTAACACCAGGTGACCCGCACGCTCGTTTGTCCTCCTATTCCATAAAATAAGGATTAAAATGTGCGTAATTGTAACTATGTAACATTAGATTTTTGCGTAAAACTTACTACATATTTTATTATTATTTCGTCGGGTTAACTAAAACAATAATAAAAATGTTATTTTTATAAATCGAATGGCAAAACAAAGTTATAATTACACGCGTTTTAATCCTTTTAAAAGTAGCTTGTAATGGGCAGCGCGTATCAATTACCACTGAACGTCCTACTCGTCTCGTCCCTATTGTCATAAAAAAAAGTAAACAATATGTTATGTTTTTAAAGTGATGACACTCACTTCTAGGATTAATACACAAATAAAAGTATTTCTTGTTGTTTTCATGGTTTGGTACTCACAAGCAATGTGGCTTGTTCTTCGTCTCTGGGACACTGGGCGGAGGGTGAGTTCCTGGGGTTCTTGTAGATGCGACCATCATCATCGGCGTCAGCTCGGCTCGGTGTCGTATCATCTTCATCATCATCGTCATCCGTGGTCGGACTGGGTAGCGACGACACTGCAAAAATTTTTATGAATGAATGGGAGAATTTTGAAATGTTTAAGGCGACACTAAATGCCGGCGACCTTGAGCTATATGAGTTTACAGCTCCTATGTAACAAAGCCAATATTTTCAAAATTCTTGCGTCGTAAATTTAACATTTTAATAGGCGCTAACAGTTTAATTGCTTACAACCCTCATTATTGATTACTAATCTTAAAAATTGTACCAACACAAAAAAGTAAAAGCTATTAGAACAACTTTTATGAAAGCAGTATACTTGTTTAACTGCAAACAAAACTGGTAGTTCATAATAGCTCTGGAGTGTTAAGTTTAACTAACAGCAAGCATTAGCAACCTACAAGTAAGACTTAAGGGTATGTGTAACAGGATAAAGTAGTGTTCATAGCTGCAAATGCTATATTTTCACCACAAAACTTGTCTAAAAACACCTTGTTTGCGTGTTTTCTGCTTACTCTTCGCCTTAATGAAGATAAGTGATTATGATTTTATTATTTGCGTTTCATAAATGGCCTAAAGTGAAGCGTACTTATATTACTGAGACCAATATACAATGCTCATGTCGATAGAATGACACTGGCAACTCTTCACAGTCCAGTTTCAAAACAACCGAAGTTGCGAATCGCTATTTTAGGGCAAAATTATCATCAGTGCGTTCTCAAACAAACCCTGCTCAATATACAATTAGTTCGACTTTTACAAAATTGAGGGTATGTTCCGATATGCACTGCGAGCACTGCACAGTGCTATCACTGTAGAAAAATTCGTTCCGTTATAGACTGTTTACTGCCGCAGTACCCTAGGGAAATTTATGAGGTCATAAATCGCCGCCATATTCTACTGTGAGCACTGGCGTTTTCGAGGTAAGGTACTCGCAGTACTTTGATCACGTGATCAGTCAAAACCACTCGAGTGCCTAACGTTTTATAAACAATACCTACAGTTTAACCCAAATATTTTTAATTTGACAGTAACTCCAACAACAGTTTCTTTTTAATGAACTAGAAAACTTTAATACACTCATTTGAATGTTGCGTCAAAAAATGCGGCTAACAGTATACGTAAAATAGTAACCAGTATAACTGGCTATAAAGGAACGGTATACTAAATTGACGTCACACTGTACAGTGGTCGTAGTGCATATCGGAACATACCCTTAGAGTCTTTCTTACGTCATCGTCCACGTCACGTTTGTCATCGAAGTACAGCACTTTTCCCAAAATTACTCAACGAGCATGAAGAAATTTATGGGAAAGCCGGAAAGCCAATATGAATGCATGCATGGCAATTATATCAGATCGATTTTGACGGTACATCCAAAATAAGATAATTTATGTATATTATAATATTATGGAGAGGTGGTAAAACCAGTGGAATCTGCTATATTTCTTGGCATTACTCTTGATTCCAAATTGCAGTGGGGCCCCCATATTGAAGGATTGGCCAATAGGCTTAGTTCTGCAGCATATGCAGTTAAGAAAATTAGACGGTTAACTGACATAGATACGGCGAGATTAGTATACTTTAGTTATTTTCATAGTATTATGTCCTATGGTATATTATTATGGGGCAGTGCGGCCGATATTAATACTATCTTTGTGCTGAGAAGAGGGCTATTCGCGCGATTTATAACCTAGGTCCTAAAGAATCATTAAGAGAAAAATTTAAAGAAATAAACATTTTGACTGTTGCTTCTCAATACATTTTCGATAATGTTTTGTATGTTCATAAGCACATTGAGGAATTTTCTAGAAACTGTAATATTCATAATGTTAACACGAGGAACAAACATAAACTTGTTATGCCTACTACTCGGTTGGGTCGAGTTAGTAAGTCTTTTGTTGGGCGATGTATATGCTTCTACAATATGATCCCAGAAAATGTACAAAACAAATGTGTTACGAAATTTAAAAGAATTGTTAAAAAACGTTTGTGTGGGAAAGGTTATTTTATAGCATAAACGATTTTCTTTATGACACCACGGACTGGGAATAAAGCAAACACCCTCAGGCTCTTAAATGTTAATTGTACGATATTACATTGTAATCCATATTTTATATTAAAAAAAAAGCCCGCTGAGTGTCTTGCGCCCATTCTTCTCAGGTCTGAGGCAGTCTCTTTTGAATGGGTGGTAGATTTTGACGTTCAATAAGTGATTTTAAATCCTATTTTGAATAAAAATATTTGAATTTGAATATACAGTTTATTCTTCATTACTTTTATGAAATATTTGATATTTACACGCTTTTAACTTGGAACACCATTCGAATATGCAGCACCTTACAAACTTATAATAATAAAGGAGTGTGGCCGTATCTCGAATGTTCTTCTCACGAGCTCTACTTAATAATCCTTGCTAATATTATAAGTGTGAATGTAACTTTGTTTGTTACTCTTTTACGCCGGAGCTACTGAACCGATTATGATGAAATTTTGTACAGCGATAGACTAGAGCTTGGGAAACGACATAGACTACTTTTTATCCCTTTAAATCCATGGTTCTGGTTTTAATCGGAGCTGCATTTGTCTTCACCGCAATGAATTTAGTCGTACCCGCGTTAGCGCGACATATTTAATGATTTATAAATTTTTAATATGAAAAAGACTTGCAGGTAATGTTAAAAAAATAATATTGCGAACTAATATGATTTATATTATTTTCTTTGATTAACGCGAGTGTTACACATTTAAATGAAACATTTTTAAAGGATTAAAACGTGTTTAAAAATAAAATAAACTTTTATTTTGCATTAGTTTTTGCGTATAAGTTACATTTTTATTTTTATTTTAGTTAACCCGACGTTTCGTGACCTTCTCAGAGCACGTTTTCAAGGGGATAGTTCAAGGACCCTCAGAAAACCTAATAAAAATGTAAATTTATCGTAAAAAGTAAAGTAAAAACACAGTTACAATTTCACGCGTTTTAATCCTTTAAAAAGTTAGATGATTATATACGAGGGCGGCACTGAAAATTTCGGGAATCAAGGAAGTGACACAACATTACTATTTAAAAATGTATTTATTGCTTTTCGAAGTATTCTCTTCGAAATTTGACACATTTTTCCATACGATGGAAATAATCATTGGAGCAACCATTCCATTCGGAAGTTGGGCTCTCCAAAAGGGCCATTTTGTAGGCGTACACAGCTTCTTCAGGTGATGAAAATCTCTGACCACGCAATTTATTCTTTATTTTAGGGAATGTATAGAAATCATTAGGGCTTCGGTTGGGGCTGTACGGCGGATGGTCTAATAATTCTATGTTTTCTTGCTCTAAAAACTCTTTCGTTCTGTGCGCGGTGTGAGAACGCGCATTGTCGTGATGGAGGATGATGCGGCGGTTGCAGTTCTCTTTACGGAGTTCAGAAACGACCTGTGGCAAACAAATGCTAGCATACCATTCTGCATTAACCGTTCTTTGTCCCTCAAGAGGAATAGTCGCAACATGACCAGTTTTGGAGACAAACGTGGCCACCATTTTTTTTGCAACACTCCGTGAACGAACAATTTTTTGCTCTTTACAGAGCAAATGCGGTATCCATCGGGAAAACAACTTTTTAACACCTAATTGTTCATGCAAGATTATTTGTATTTGTCTCATGCCAATGTCTAAAGTTGCCTGAATTGCGCGGTATGTCACATGTCGATCTTCCTCAATCAGCTTACGCACAGCATCAACGTTTTCTTTGGTGACTGCAGTTTTTGGACGACCTTGACGGGGATCATCACTGAACTTGACACGTCCACGTTGAAAATCAGCAAACCAGCGATAAATTGTGGTTTTGGATGGGGCTTCATCACTAAATGCAGAAATCATCCGGTCAACACACTGTTTTTGTGATAAACCACTTCGAAAGTCATAATAAATCATCGCTCTAGAATTTTCTCGAGTCAATTCCATTGGTATTCGATTTTTAAAACCAATAAGTCACTACTTATATTTATCATTTTATCTATTCAGTAACTTAAAACGATTCAGTATTATTGTTGCATCGATTTGTTTGCCACTTCATCTCAATAAAGCGCATCTTTCCCGAAATTGTGGTAAGTTGTAAATTGCATAATAAGTGTCATTTTTAGGGTTCCGTAGCCAAATGGCAGAAAATGGAATCCTTATGGATTCGTCATGTCTGTCTGTCTGTCCGTGTATGTCACAGCCACTTTTTTTCCAAAACTATAAGTACTATACTGTTGAAACTTGGTAATTAGATGTTTTATTAGAAAATAAAACAATAAATGGGGGTTCCCCATACTTACAACTGAAACAAAAATTTATTTTCATCAAACTCTTACGTGGGTATTGGTGTAGAGGGATAGGTCTTCAAAAATGATATTGAGGTTTCTAATATTATTATTTTTTTCAAAACTGAATACTTTGCGCGTGTGACACTTAAAAAGTTGTTATAATATGTGTGTTTCCCCCCCCCCCCGCGGGCCCGGGGAGTTAAAATAAGGGAATGATAAAACAGAAGAAAATATATATGATGTATATTACCATGGTTTGAACGAGATCTAGTAAGTAGTTTTTTTTAATACGTATAAATGATGAGAGCTGATTTGCACTGTTTGATTGTGAGCAAAGATTTTTTGCCTTTTCCATCTAAATAATTTAATATCATTTTCCTTTCACATTTATATAGTTTATTTCTTTAAAGTATTAACAAAATATTTAAAAAGTATATCATTGCCTAATGTTTTTTGATATAAATTAATAATGATATTAATATAAAAAATAATATAATAAAACTTAAATAATCTAATAAAATTAATTAATTACAAATAGAAAATATCATTAAGATCGCTATCGGCAGATAATGTGCCCATGAAGCTGGCAACGTTACCTCTTTGTATAGCCAAACTTATCCTTTGACAGAGGTACGTACCAGATATTGGGTCACCTGTTAAATCGGTTAGACGCCTGGATAGCTCTTTTATGAGTTTTTGTGCCGATCAACCTCATTTTCCTTACTATATAACTTTTATATGTTACTTGCTGCTACGGAACCATTAATGGGCGAGTCCGTCATCATTTCTCAAAATCATCAAGATCTCAATTTACAGAGAACTTTTGATCAAAGTAAAGGATGTCTTTTCGAGGTAAGTCTTATACTTCTTCTCTCGATGGTCAATTTTTATCTAGAACTACAACAGCAAGTTCGTTCTTAACGTTATAATCTCCAAGTAATACAATGCGTAGTGTGCGAATCACTTTCTAGGAAGAGTGTATTTAATACGAACGCGTCACGGTACTGGGCGTGACGGGGAAACTATTAAGTTACTGTCATGTGAACACGTGGCGTTTGTCGTGAAGTAATATTGAAAGGAGGTTGGCGAATATGCATGTATTTTGGGACCCACTGAAAGTGGCGTACATCATCAACATTAAAATTAGATTTTTTATTATATTTTTATCAATATTTCTTAATTACACTTGTATAAAATCAATGTTCTAATAAGCATTAATGTATTACAAGAGACTTGATCCTGCAGACAAACTGTCCAAACAGTTTTGCGGGACTATGTTAGCTTTTAAGTAATAGTAATAGTATAAATAATAATAAAAATGGAAACTTATGAATAGTTAGTAGAACGAATAAAAAAAAAATTTTTAAAGTTATAATTATTGAAATTATAAGGTAAGTCTAAAAAAGTGGGAGAAAAAAGTTTATAATAAGAAAATACTTACCTAAAAGTAAAATATAACTTAAAATTATTAATCAATATCTATTGTTAAATCAATAATTTGTATCTAATTCCTATAACTAATTACTGTCTGCTAAAAAATAATCTAATATATAAAATTCTCGTGTCTTGGTGTTAAACTTTGAACTCCTCCGAAACGGCTTGACCGATTCTCATGAAATTTTGAGTGCATATTGGGTAGGTCTGAGAATCGGACAACATCTATTTTTCATCCCCCTTAATGTTAACGGGTGGTCCACACGATTTTTTTTTTAAATCAATTGATATTTTTTTTTTGTTTGATTATAAGTCAGTATTAAAAATACATACAACTTCAATTTTCACCCATCTACGATCAACAGTTACTTTTGTATCGCGATTTTAATATCGGCAATACAACGTTTGCTGGGACAGCTAGTATAATATAAATATGGAAGATAGACCAGCAGCTAATAATTGAGTATTCACAATTCATTTCTTCAAGCAGATATCGAATCTTTTAAAGATACTTACTGATTTTAGTACTTATCAAGAAACGGTAATAATCTTGTTGAATCTTATTGGGAATTACTGCTTTTCTTAGGTATAGACTATAGATAGTCTGATGGTGTCAGACAATCCTTAAAAAAAATTCAGTCATATTGTCAAAAAATGTAGATATCAATTGCACAAAACGTTCCGTTAGTGAAAGATGACTTATATTATTTGTTTTGACTGCCATATCTTAGCGCCTCAATATTTTTTATATAAACATCGTATAAGCTCATGTTTATAATTAATATAAACTTGTATTTGTACGATGGTTCCTTAATTTTTAAATTATGTGGGTCCATTCTCGCCATTCTCCTTTACTTAATAAAAAAACGGTGAAGCGTGAGTCAGAATAGCTCTCAATGGATTCCGTACCATCAAACCAGATATAGTATAGTACAAGATTTTATCGTCACTCGAACGGTTGATTCAGTTGGAAAGAGCGCTCGCACGAAACGCGATAGGTCGCGGATTCGAGTCTCAAATCTTTCATAAAATTTTGTTTTCAGTTTTATTTGTGTAATTAATCGCAGAAGTGAGAGATATCACTTAAAAAACATAACAAATTGTTTAAATTTACAAGAGGGACATCTCAAGTCAATTACCTAATATGCAAATATTGGGGTTGAGCAGGTTATCAACTGTAAAGTAGATCCTGTAGATGAAGCCACAACCTGAGAGTTGAACAAAGCATCGTTCATAAATTTTGTTTTCGGTTTTATTCGTGTAATTAGTCCCAGAAGTGAGGGTTATCACTTTAAAAACAACAATTTTTTAACACATAGTACCACGTATTTTTAAAACATTTGCCAAAGAAACATTTTTTTTTAATAATTTGTATGGCAGCCGTTTGTAATGCGGCATTATGTTTTTATTGTTTGTCACTACACACCTGGTCTGTCATAATTTCAGCCTTAGATAATTTATACGTTTAGATAGAACCTTTTGCTGCTAGACAACCGATGAAAACAGGCCAGGTTTGTTACTTTAGTGCGCGTGACAAGCTACGTCTTACATTTGCGATTTGTTTGTCACTTTGTGTTAGTATGCGTGCAGTTCTCAAAATAGAGGTTAACTGTCAACCGGTTTCACAGGTTTTTATTTAGACGTATAAATGATCTAAGATTTCAGCTATCTACAATAGTGGTTTGTGATATACAGGCAGATGCTGACAGATGGATGGACAGCAGAGTCTCAGGAATAGCAAAGAAACAGGGTGCCCGTTGATTATCCTTTAGGACCAGATCAACATTGAACTTTTAACTAAATCCATTCGATTTCACTTATAAGATATACACAGTACTAATGTTGGACAATACGTCAGCTGTATAGCTACAGGTATACTGCTATAAGCATTTCAGTGACGCGAACTCACTAGATTTCACCTATCCAAAAAGTGCCGAATGCAGTTAATGAAGTTTTTACTTCAAAAAGAGCTGTGGCCACGAGCGGCCATTTTGAATAATAAAGCTATGGCTTTTATCTTTATTTTTCTTTGAGTTATAACGCCTAACATAAATTCCAAAAACCTCAATGTTTCTTCATTAATTTCAACGCAGCTTCTGCTAAATGTATAAAGGCTGAACTCTCAAAGCGGGAAATCTAGTGCAGTAGGCTTAGAGGTCTATTCATAAATACAAGGTCAGTACAGCTAAAAGATTGGTCATTCAACGCTCGCTGTGAGCGCTTTTGAAAACAAATAAATGGAAAATACATTCTGAGTGATTGATGCGCCAATTTCAGTGTATATTTTGGTAAATTTGGGGGATTAAATATTTTATGTTGAGTAAAATCCGTTAAATGTTGTATTTATCTTCTAAATAGAAACTTTTTCAAAGGATTAAATCTTATTAAATTAATAAGCAACTAGAATTCTAATCACCTATTAAAAGGTCGTCGAAAATGCAAGTGGCGTTGTGTATACGTATATAACTTATACGGATAATATTAAAACATTCATTGAAATTAACACCTTATTTCGTTGGCAGTAATGCTCAAATTCTATTGTATACGATCTTAAGAAGTTGTAACAAACGTCACGCGCGAGACAGATTTTTATCAATTGGAATGTTTATTTAGAAAAATGAATAAAACGTCAAGTTAGTTATACAATTTTATTAATTTGAAATGCATTTAAATACTACACTCCAGCCTTTTTAAGTTTAGATATACTGTTATTTGGTATAGTTTTTCACAAAACACTTTGTCATTGCGTGGTGTTCTATTCAAAGCGCGGTCGCAACACAACTGAACAAAAACACTTTTTATTGAAATATTTTGCGCATGATCGCGAGTCTAGTTGTTTATTGTACATGCGTAACGTATTTACATCATATATTTTGTATAATAAACATTATGTATTAAGTCAGGGGTTTTTGGTAATCTTACAGTTAGCGTGGCGATGGGCGTTGGGGAAGAGGAGCATGACCGCCACTGACTCCGATACATTTATTGCAACGTTTCGCGACAATGTTGTAACACCGTCGTGTCAGTCTTAATCGTATCGAATACTCTAACGATCCGGGCTCTAATTTCCTCCTCAGTGCAGGAACACGTATTCATTCACTTGTACCTGAGCTACCGTCAGCTGAGCAGCCGGCGCGGGCAGCTTAAACGAAAAAGGCGGGGCATCTCGATTTTAATAATGACAGATCCGAGTCACCGCGTTCCGTTCCAAAAAAACGAGTTTTTATTCATCCCCAAACGCGAGAAATGGCGAAAAAAGTTTTAAATATGTGTTTTAGGGGCAAAAAAAAAAATTACATTTAATTATTAGATTAAAATGATGAAAAAAACTTATAAAATACTTTTATTATCATTTTAACCTAGTGTTAAATGGTAAGCTTGAAGCATTGTGGGGTGGAGCCCGCGTAACTTATATGTTAAGTCTGGAAAGAGCTCACAGAGCTATTCTAAAGATAATGCTTTATAAACCTATCCGATACTCCACCAACCTACTTTACTCAGAATGCCAAGTTTTAACGGTCCGGCAACTATATATTCTTCGGAGTGTATTAAGAAAACATGCGACCCTACCCCTCAACGTGACTGTTCTTGAACGACGCCGCATCCAAATATGTCCCATAATAAAATGTAAAACAGCCTTCGCGAAACGTCAATATGATGAACATGAACATGAGAAGACTTTTATCTACACACTAAGCAATTTTGAGGTAAAAAAGAAAACCACCACTACCACGAAGATACAGCTTTAACTAGTTTCGGGGTCAGAGGTTAACCTCTTTTAATATCACTGCAAAACCGTTTTTCAATGTTCAATGTATTGTTTAAATTTATCAACACACTCATGATTATGGTCATCGATTTTAATTACCTCACATCACTATCACATTCCTGAACTTTGCATTCAAGTCGCGAGTTATCTGTAAGATACAGGCGCGGTCGTAGCGAAACAAAGTGTAAACAATAAAACTGAATTGTTAAAACACTTGAAACAAGTTTCACTTAAGTATTTGAGTTTCCCCGAGCGCCGCTATGCTTCCGCTGTCCGTTACAAGTTAGAACATTTTACTTAATGGAACTTTGAAGTTGATATCTGAGAGACTTTGTCTGGACGGAGAAGAAAACTGAAAATGCAAAGTGAAATTAAGTAGAGTTTGTATATCTATGAATTGATAGTCCTTATGAATATAAATAGAGATACTTAAGTGTCAAATTCAAATATTTTTATTTAAAACAGGATGTGATATCACTTATTGAAAGTTAAAAATTACCACCCATTTCAAAAAGATATAATAGAAGTTTGAGTGAACAGAATGCATTATTCTGTTTCATTTGGCTTGTGGGGTTCAAAATATACAAACTTATTGTTTTAACCGAAAAAGGAGGAGGTTGTCAATTCGTCGGTTTTTTTATGTTTGTTACCTTAAAACTTTCAACTGGGTGAACCGATTTTGATAATTCTTTTTTTATTTGAAAGCTGTTGCTTCCCGAGTGGCCCCATTGTAATTTGGTCCAGATCTGACAGTGGAATGACATGAGAAAACTATAAAAGTCTTAAATTTTGCTATTCATACGTATAGCAAAGTAGATGATAAATTTACGAATAACTGAATATCGCGCCAACCGATTTCGTTGATTATTTTTATCGTAATCAAATTGCAAAGTACTTACGTCCATTGCTGCATTAAAAAATTTAGTATATTTACACATATTTAGACAAATTGTTAGTTAGTGTACTTCAAATTCACTAAAAATCATAAAATAAAAAAATTGTAACAAAAAAACAACCGCCTTCAAAAACACTATTCCAAAACAATATATATAATGTGCACTAAAAAGTATAAAAACAATTGCGTATTTTTATACAATCTAATTAATCTTATTCTAGTTACGATTATTGTTATTTTTGGAATCGGTGTCCTTCCGCCGCAAACCGCTCTCGCCTCTCGCCTCCTCACGACTCAAGCACATCTTACCTATAACTATGTATGTAGTAATAAAGCTATCTTAGATGATACTCGTACCACCGACGTCATAGGCGTCTCCAGCAAATGCTTCAAAAAAGAAATTGTTTACAGTTTACAGAGCTACATCTCAATTCAATGTCTTATATGCAATTATCTACAATTCGGCGAATCAATATCTCCTAAGGAATCCTCGTGTAGACACGAAACATGTTTGGTTCAATTGGTTGAAACGTTCTACGTTGCCGATTAACCGAGCTGATTCTTACCCCCTTATTCATAATAGTCTGCTAACTTAAAGCATTGCTAATTCTCACTCTGTCTTCTTCTATTGACCTAAGTCAGAGTGAGAAATAACACTCCTTAGCGGCTGTTTAAAGTTAGCGGACCATTATGAATAAGAGGGTTAGGCTCGAAGGCGTTTGATTAGGCTTTACTACGTGTTGGGAATCGAACCGAAGGTACCTTGATGAGAATCAATGGTTACTAATTGCGCTACGCACCCTGTTTTTATAAATATTTATGCTATATACTATTTACTATGTATTCGGGTAAAAGAAAATCTTTGAACATGAATTTGGCATCACTAGAATATTTTGCACAAAGTTAAAAACCTTTTACCACCATCGTAGATATGCAAAGTATAGAATCTTTACCAACAACTGGATGCAAATTGCAAACCAAATGCAATCATAATAAAATTTATAAAAATTAATTAATTGTACCTCTGGATAACCAGTGGATTATTATGTCAGCATTATTGTGTTTTGGTGTGAAGGGCGCCGTAGCTAGTAATTGGGCTGGGCATCTTGTGTCTCAAAGAACGTGATGCCGCTCAGAATGTTGGGTCTTTCAAGAATCCTGAATGGATCAGCATTGTAATAGAGAAGACCCTCAGATGAAAGTCATGCTATTTTCTTCTCAAAGCACTTTTTCTCATGAAAAAATATAAAAATCAGCCGCTTTGCTTTCTGTAGATATGTTAAAAAGTCGTGAATTTTCCTTGAATCTAATTACTATACGACTTGGCAAAGCCTCAAACGTAACGAGATTGGTGGGTAATTTCATTACATTTGCATGCAGAGAATGTTAAGGTGGATGATAACCCCTGTGGGCTGTGGCAGAAAATTAAAGTACCTAATAATAGAGTTACATTGAAAATGAGGTTTGTTCACCTGAACGTGCCAACAATAAGATAAAACTAAGAATGATTGTCAAGTTAGCAAGTTAAAACTACCATTAATAATATACTTAACCAGGCATGCATATACGGACAGGAGTCACTAGCAATTAATATAATTACTACTGTTTTTTTTTAAATCATACTGGTTGTTGTGATAAGAACGATTTTCACACAAAATTCGTATGTTTTGAAAATAGATGTATATTCAAATTATAATTAAAAAATTATATTTAAAAATAACATATCAATGTACTTTTTTCACCACTTAAATTACTGTTATCACACAAAATATACATATACAATAAATATACATATTACGACAAAAATAGAAATTTTGACAAAGACACACGATATTGTTTTCGTTCTTTTCACTCTTAACAGTTTTTGTATGCACGGTATTATTATTTGCTTGTCACATCCAGGTATATGCTTCATCTTTGGCTTTATATAATAACAAGAAACATGTAACATGTATATAAGACAATATCTGAGATAAGATGAGATAAGATCATTTATTTGTAGTCATGGGTATACAAATGTTACAAATCACAATAAAAGTTCTCCATTCCTTGCCCGCATGCGGTGGCGTACAAATAGTAATTACTAACAAGTCAAACAAATATATTTATACACAATGACAGTTAATTGATATACATATACTATAATTGAATATTTTGAAATAACATATAATAATTGAAATTGGTAAAAAGTAATTAAATTAAGTAAAATGATATTTAAAGAATGTTAGTTGAGTGTTGTATCTGAAAAGAAGTCTTTTATGGAATAGTACGATTTTATCAGTAGGAGATTAAATAGTTTCTTTTTAAAACACGTCAACTTAAGTTCTGTGATATGTGTAGGTATCTTGTTAAATATTCTCGGCGCCATTTCAAGAACACTATTTGTACATAGAAGCTGTGTTACTGCCATGTAAACCTAATCTATTCTTGCTTCTCAAATTTATATTGTGGATTTCAGATGTTCTGACAAATGTGTCAGGGCTAGTTTTAACAAATAATGCTATTTCATAGATATATAGTGAGGTCAAAGTAAGAATTTTGAGTTGATTAAAGAATGGTTTACAACTATCCGTTATTTTAAGACTACACATTGACCTACCGCAGCTCTTTTGGGCTTTAAAAAAGTTCTAAGACGTAAAATATTGATTACTACATATTTGACTGTTTTTTGTTTCCGTAATCATAGGGTAACTCAAAGGAAATCTTCTTAATCTTGACTGTTTATCAATTTCTCCGTCGGGCTGTACTAAACAACTGAATTTGTTGACAGAGTATCTGATTAAAACTATTGCCGGTTTATACAAACCGAATGGCCGTGCCCAGAAAAATTATAATTCCTCTTATTCCTCGTATGTCGATAGATTTATATATTATACCAGCTGACCCGGCAGACGCTGTTCTGTCCAAAAAAAATTTACCTATATGTAAAGTATTCGGGAAAAATGTAGTCTAAAGCCATCGGAAATTAATGATTTTATAAATTAAGTATTTGTGTAAACAGCTTTTACGTTACCGCTTTATAATTGCAAATTTTTATAGTTTTAAAATGGATATAGTATGGTATGCTTAAGAGATAGACATATGCCATCGAGGACTTTTCTGTAGAACTATATATGATACACAATTCGACGATACATTATTTTGTTATATCTCAATGGGCTTAGATAGCGTTATCGTTGAAAGCTCCCAGACGGCTTATTTTTTTCCAACAAATATCGTTAATGTATGCAAACCTGTAAAACAACTAAAAAAAATATATACCAAAACCTTCCTCGAGAAACACGCTATCGACTGGTGGAAACAGCATGACAATCGGTTCAAAAGTTTTTGAGTTTATCGCGAATATACAGAGAGACGAGGCGGTGAAGGACATTGTTTTATAATATTTTTTTATGAAAATAAGGGACGAGACGAGCAGGAAGTTCAGCTGATGGTAATTGATAGGCACTACCCATTACAATGCACTGCCGCTCAGGATTCTTGAGCGACACTATAAATGCGCTCGTCACCTTGAGACATAAGATGTCAAGTCTCATTTGCCCAGTAATTTCACTAGCTACGGCGCCCTTCAGTGTGAAACACAGTAAAGTTTACACATTACTGCTTCACGGCAGAAATAGGCGCCGTTGTGATCTCTGATAGTCTAGCCGGCTTCCTGTGCAAAGGAGCCTCCCACTGGTGAATAATATGTAGTGATAATATACTTTTTAGGGCTAACTTACTTAGGAGATGCAAAGATTATAGACGACTTAAAAGGGTTGGATGATTAAGGTACAGCCTTAATATCAGAGTTATAACCTACATCAGGCTTATAATCCTTAAAAAGAGCCCTTTATGATAGGGAGCTTCTTATAATAATGATATTCATATAATGTTCATAAAATACCTTTATTTATTTTCTGTGCGTGTGGATTTTTTTATGACAATAAGGGACGAGACGAAAAGGACGTCCAGCGTGGTAATTGATACGCCCTGCCTATTATAATGCCGCTCAGGATTCTAGAAAATTCCAAAAATTATGTTTGGCACTACAATTGCACTCGTCACTTTGGGACATATGATGTTAAGTCTCATTTGCCCAGTAATTTCACTAGCTACGGCGCCCTTCAGACCGAAACACAATAATGCTAACACATTACTACTTAATAATGGGTATGGGACCCATACCCATAATCTAGCCGACATCCTGTGCAAAGGAGCCTCCCACTGGAAGAAACGTGAAGCTTTTGAGTGTATATTTTTGTCTTTGCATTGATTGTACACATATTCTTTTAATTATTGTAAATTTTTATTTAAAAGAGTGGATTCCGAAGTCGTTTAATATTCGACATTCATAGGTGAATTTTATGACGTAAATCAATGACGTACGTAAATGAATGAAATAATAAAATATATTTATACGTATATATTTTCAAATGAAAGCTGAGTTCAATCTTAAGAATTTGATTGCTAGACGATTTTGATTAATTTGTTATGGTTTTAAAGTGTAAACCCTCACTTCTAGGATTAATACACAAATAAAATTTTAAAAACAAAATTTTATTATAATTTTATGACGATACGTCACTTGAACGGTTAGCTCAGATGGTTAGAGCACTGGCACGGAACGCCAGAGGTCGTGGGTTCGAGTCCCGCATCGTTCATAAAATTTTGTTTTTCAGATTTCAATTAATGTTGAGAAATAAAAGTGTCTATACCTTTTCCTTAGTTATAACATGCAGAGGTACTTGTCAGTCAATTGGCCATTAGAACCAGTCCACGTGTTTCGGAGATTAATCGGAATTCGGATTCTAGTTATAAGTTCCGTTTAAAAATTAATAAGTAGGTATTTATTAAAAAAAACACATTATTCACACAAACTACAATTTAATTTAAATGTTACGATAAACTGCCGAAAATCGAGTCTAAAACTAAAATTAAGTCTAAAGTCTAAAATTCCGTGGCCATCTGGAGGGCAAAGCCAAATTGGCTTCGAAGAAGCTGGGCGTCATCAATAGAGCACGGCAATACTTCAAGCCGGCCCACATTCTAGCGCTCTACAAAGCGCTGGTCCGGCCACACATGGAGTATTGCTGTCATCTCTGGTCTGGCGCACCCCAGTAACAGCTCGATCCATTTGACCGCGTGCAACGCAGAGCAGCTCGAATTGTCGGGGACCCAGTGCTCTGTGAACGGCTGGATCACTTGGCGTTGCGTAGAGACGTCGCTTCATTGTGTGTCTTCTACCGCATTTATCACGGGGAGTGTTCCGAAGAGCTGTTCAACCTAATTCCTGCCGCCCAATTCCACCTTCGCACGACACGCCACAAGTTAGATTATCATCCCCACCATCTGGATGTGTGGCGGTCCTCCACAGTGCGGTTTTCAAGGAGCTTTCTTCCACGTACTACAAAGCTGTAGAATGAGCTTCCTTGTGCGGTGTTTCCGGGACGATACGACATGGTTACCTTCGAAAAAAGCGCGTACACCTTCCTTAAAGGCCGGCAACGCTCTTGTGATTCCTCTGGTGTTGCAAGAGAATGTGGGCGGCGGTGATCATTTAACACCAGGTGACCCGTACACTCGTTTGTCCTGCTATTCCATAAAAAAAAAACTCAAAGGCCTCTTTCAAAACGAATCAAGTTTATTGAACTTTCGTTAGATAATAGCAAAATACATTTACTCCATTACTCAAATGTACAGAACCAACATCATTCATCATCTCACGAGGAACATTAATTATTACATGTCAGCTCGTGTGTTGTTCACAGAATTTGTACGGGCCCCTAATTACAAGCAATTTGTCTTGTATTTAGAGATGCTATATTTATCTTATCTTTTTTTTAATGATAATAAGGGATGGACGAGCAGGACGTTCAGCTGATACCTACCTACCCATTACAGTGCTCAGGATTTTTGAAAAACCCAAAAATTTTGAGCGGCACTACAGTTGCGCTCGTCACCTTGAGACATAAGATGTTAAATCTCATTTGCCCAGTAACTTCACTAGCTATGGCGCCCTTTAGACCGAAACACAGTAATGTTTACAAATTACTGCTTCACGGCAGAAATAGGCGCCGTTGTGGTACTCATAATCTAGCCGGCTTCCTGTGCAAAGGAGCCTCCCACTTCCCAATCTTTAATTTCTTCATTAGGTTCCATTGCAAAGGATGCATGGAGGCAGAAAAAAAGCCAAAGCCCCGTGCAACACAAATCCTCAGATCTCCAGCATCGCTTCTTGATGCCTGTAGCAATATGAAAAGACTACTAAATTTCTGGGACGATCTGGGCTGGTTGAAGTATGAAAAGTTCATAAGATACATTATTATGTATCTTAATATAAAGCTATTGCGTTAAGGGCAAATGTATACACTTTTATAATAAAGTCCCAGGCACTGTTCAGGCATTATCTATAAATTAATTTAAATGTTTTATTAAAAAATGGCTCTGTCGCAAATCCTACTACTCTACAGCTGAATATCTAAGTGATCGGACAGTCTTGGACTGATTATGATTATTTTATAGCAATAGCAATGACAATACAATATTGTATATGTGATTAAAAAGAGCCCAAAAAAATATGGGAGAGTTTCTTGCGCCTCTTCTTCTCTCTCAGAGCACCATTTGTTTCCAAAGCGGTAGTAGTGTCTAGTATATTAGAAATGACATCAAAAAGAATTGTAAAGGAATCAATCTTGAGAAAATAAATGCCTTTTATGCATGTTAATTCGAACGGACATGAGTGGGTAACAGCCAGTCAAACTTACTATGTTTCATTGCAATAATAATACTAAAATAAATAGATTTGAAGTGAAGGCTTTATACGGACGTTCGGGCCGCTCGCTGCGCGGGCTGTCTACTAAAGCGTCAGAATTTCTTGCGTTACACGCGAACGTTAGATTTAGGAACGTTACACGATATATACAGGGTATCAAAAAGTTATGGGACATGAAGGGAAAGTACCATAAATATCGAAGATAGGCTATTTTACTGAAAGAAGACTTTATGTTATTTTTAAAAGTTAGTAATTCTGCATTCAAAGATTTTCTAAAAATTACTTCCCTCGTCTGAGAACCGAACTGACTTAAATGTAAAAAATAAAAACACCCCTACTTTTATGATGCCAATCGAAAGAATGTCCAAAAACTAATAACTCTTCTTGAGTAACATAGTTTTCGAGATTCCCAGACGAGGCAAGTAATTTTTAGAAAATCTTTGAATGCAGAATTACTAACTTTCAAAAATAACATAAAGTCTTCTTTCAGTAAAATAGCCTATCTTCGATATTTAAGGTACTTTCCCTTCATGTCCCATAACTTTGGGACACCCTGTATAAGTATACACAGTGGCAGAGTAAACGGTTTTCGGTATGCAATGACGGTTTCGAAAACTATTTATGTTAAAAACTATGTAGATTTTAATTCCCAAAGTATTGTACATCTTATTGTTATTCTTATTTCTAAACGTAGCTGTGAAAGTAATTTTTCATTTATTTATATTTTTCTCTTAAATGCATAATAGTAAAAACATAACTATTTTATGTGATACAATCACAAAAATGAACATATAACATTATCCTACTTAACGATTAACAATATTTTCTAGCATACCAATACTTGCCTACTACTGGGCTATGTCGAGTAAGTAAGTCTTTTGTGGGGCGATGTATATTATGCATTAAATTTTAAAACAAATGTGTTACGAAATTTACAATAAATTGTTCATAATCGTTTATGTGGTAAAGGTTACTATATCGTATTACCTAAGTATCCATTCCTGTTCTGCTATAACATAAATGACTATTATTATTATACCGATACTACACATACCGATGCCACAGATTGGGAATGGAGCGACCGCCCTCAAGCTAATAAATAATACATTTTATTGAATAATATTACTTTGTGTTTGTATTAATGTTACAAATATTGTTGCCTATGCGAGAACAGTACATGGTAAGAACAGGTATACAATTCGGGCATGTAGCTGTTATAATAGAGCATACAGTCATATTGATATATTTCATGAAAAGTTAAATGTTTTCTGATCACTGGTTTATGATAATTAAAATAATTACTGATTTTTTAACCCCATTCTTATATTTTTTTTCTAAATCCTTAACTAATTTGTAACAAATTCACTATAGTATTGTCCTTCCTACTAAGCTAGAGGTCCCGGGTTCGAATCCCGGTAGGTGCAAGCATTTATATGATGAATATAGATGTTTGTTTCCGAGTCATAGATGTTTATATGTATTTATGTATGTTTATATGAATATATGTATGTTTAAGTAAGTATATTGTATTAAATATATCATTGTCTTGTAACCCATAACACAGGCTATATATGCTTAACTTGGGGCAAGATAATTTGTGTAAAAAGTGTGTAAATATTATTATTATATTATAATAAAAGGCGTGTGTAGTATTGTGTAACTTATATAGTTTGTAATTTGTATTACTTTTGCTTTGTGGTTTTTATCTTACCGTTGCTTACCTTTTAACTTAAAAATGTCGTATAAATTGTTGGAAACTTCACTTTTTTTATGGAAAACAAACGAGCGTACGGGTCACTTGCTGTTAAGTGATCATCGCCGCCCACATTCTCTTGCAACACCAGAGGAATCACAAGAGCGTTGCCGGCCTTTAAGGAAGGTGTACGCGCTGGTGAAAGTGTAAGTTTTAAGATTTGTTTATTATTAATTATAATACTGTTTGTTTCTTATACATGAATAAATAAATAAATAAATAAAGAAGCTCGCTGAGGTTCTTGCGCCTGTTCTTCTCAGGTCTGAGGCACACTTTTTCGAACAGGTGGTAATTTTTGACTTTCAATTAGTGATATATACCCTATTTTGAATAAAAATATTTAAATTTGCAATTACTAAAGGCCCCAGAAGCACTTAGTTTTGCATATTATTGCAAAATAGTTTGTGTATCCATTTATTTCTTAATACATTTAGCACAGAGTTTATCAGTGCCTATAAAACAATTCAAGGTTTAGGATAAAAATCGACTTTTGTTCGTGATATTTTCCCACACAAATCTACTAGCATTATTACTATATTGTATAGTGTGTTTTTTGATTTTCCGACAATATTGTGAAATGATATGTCAGTAAATAGAATAAGAAATGTAGCAAAAACCTTTATCTACACCCATGCTTTAAATCCTCTATTGAAGATTCTGAAACAGTTAGCTTATTACCAACATTAAAACACCCAATGTTTTAATAACCATTACATCATCCAAACGAGTGTTGTAATGTTGTACTGAATTTCATAACAACACTCCTAATTTTTTTTTCAATCCCTTCGTGCTCAAAGAGTGTTAACAGACAGCCACATTCTTATTGCTCGATGCGTGGTATCTGTATGAATTTCAAAAAAAGAACATTTTCGTTTACGCGCGTTCCACACTACCAGAACGTCGCGCGCCGTAAAAAAAAGTAGGTTATTCTAATCCCCGCCATTGTTCTTAGATATTTTTATTGTTTTGTTTACAAAAAAAGTGAGCGATGTATTTTAAACGCTGCAAAAGAACTTAATATTCAAGTGAATTTTAATTATACAAAATGTAAATTACTACTAAAATAAATAATTGTTTCATTAATACTTAGTTTATTTGTATATAATCAATATTGGATGATATTAGGTTACTACTAGGACTTGCTGTTTTAATGTTAGCAGTAAGTTAACTGTTTCAGAATCTTTTAGAGGATTCATATTATGGTTGTAGATAAAGTCTTGTATGCAACTGTTGATAATTAGGTATTAAAACACTCAGCCTCGTGAGATAAATCCACATTCGTGTTTTAATACCCCTTATTACACAACAGTTGCATAAATAACTATTATTTTATTACTAGTTGAACCGGCAAACGTTATTTTGTCATATAAATTATTTTTAGAGTTAGACTGTTTCTTGGACATATCAACATTACTCTATTTTTCTAAAATAAACATAAGTTATTCCTTATTACATCAGCTACTTGCCAATAAAAGTCCCGTCAAAATCGGTCCAGCCATTTCAGAGATTAGCCGGAACAAACAGACAGACAAAATTGTAAAAAATGTTGTTTTGGTGTATGTACCGTATATTTATAATACATGTAGTAAATAACGGTTATTTCAATATTACAAACAGACACTCCAATTTTAATACATTTAGTATAGATAAAAGAAATTTTAACGGGAATAACATCTTTAGATTTGTGCAAATGACTTAAGTTTTCTTTAGTGTTAATTCCGCCAATATTTGTCGACGAGAACAGTCTCGTGCCAGATTTTGGCGAGGCAACACGTCCTGAGTATACCTCGTGTAGAGGCGAAACACGTGTCGAATTGTTTAAAAACAAATATTGGCGGAATTAACACTAAAGAAAACTTAAATCATTTGTATAATTATGGAATTTCGCAAAGTAACGCCTACTTCAATAAATTTTCATTAGATTTGATTCAATAGTAGATAGTAAAGTTTATAGAGCGACTATCTACTCATGATATTTAGTAATAAATTTTACTGTACGAAATTATCTTGTGTAATAATTATGAAGATATCGCAGTAAGATAAGGGCCACGTGTCTAAGACTCTAAGGAATTAAAATTAGAAGACTGAAATGAAATCTGTACCGTATTAACCGTAATTCACCAGTGGGAGGCTCGTTTGCACAAGATGCCGGCTAGATTTACTATTGGGTACCACAACGGCGCCCATTTCTGCCGTGAAACAGTTATGGATAAATATTACTGTGTTTCGGTCTGAAGGGCGCCGTAGCTAGTGAAATTACTGGGCAAATGCGACTTAACATCTTATGTCTCAAGGTGACGAACGCAATTGTAGTGCCGCTCAGAATTTTTGGGTTTTTCAAGAATCCTGACTGGCATTGCATTGGTAATGGGCAGGGCGTATGAATTACGATCAACTGAATGTCCTGCTCGTCTCGTCCCTTATTTTCATAAAAAAACCGTGATGCGTGGAATGAAAACCTCTATAATTTTGTTTATATCGATTTTATATTTCTACCTTTCTATCACCCGACGCGTCGTATGTAATATAACACAAGGGAAGTAAATACGGGATAAAATAAACATTTCATTATTTACGTTGAAAAAAATCAGACTTTAAAACGACAGTAATAACGGTTTGTACTAACGAACTTGAATGCGACCGCTGGTAAACATAAATTCCCTCTTAATGACCGGATTCATACCAAATTTGCCCAAACAGCGTACTCACCAGGGAACAGGGTAAATAAATCGCATCAAAACCGAATAAATATGCATTACATTTTATGGAACAATTCATCTGGGGAAATCATGTTGCATTTTAAATTTTTCATTTCATTTGATTATTAATATCTTAATATCTCTAGCGGTCGACAGTGACTTAGAACTGTTTTGATTTCTTACTTTTTATGTTTTTTTTTTTATGGAATAGGAGGACAAACGAGCGTACGGGTCACCTGGTGTTAAGTGATCACCGCCGCCCATATTCTCTTGCAACACCAGAGGAATCACAAGAGCGTTGCCGGCCTTTAAGGAAGGTGTACGCGCTTTTTATCGTATATCGTCCGTATCGTCCCGGAAACACCGCACAAAGAAGCTCATTCCACAGCTTTGTAGTATGTGGAAGAAAGCTCCTTGAAAACCGCACTGTGGAGGACCGCCACACATCCAGATGGTGGGGATAATATCCTAACTTGTGGCGTGTCGTGCGAAGGTTGTTTGTTTGCTGACTGGAATGAAACAAACACAATGCGCAATATCACTGCGGCCTATATCTCTGCTTCAACACCAGAGGAATTACAGGAGGGTTGGTGTCTTTTTAGAAAGGTGTATCCGCTTTTTTTGAAGGTACCCATATCTAACGTGGAAACTGGAAAAACTGAAACTGGAGCTCCAAATCACCTTCATCATCATCAGTCGGAAGATGTCCACTGCTGGACAAAGGCCTCCCCCAAAGATTTCCACGACGATCGGTACTGCGTTGCCCTCATCCAACGTATTCGTCGGTCCATCTTGTGTAGGGCCTACCAACACTGCGTCTTCCGGTATGTGGTTGCCATTCGAGGACTTTACTCAACGGCCCAACAGCCATCTGTCCGTCGAACTTTGTGCCCTACCCACTGCCACATCAGTTTCGTAATCATTTGGGCTATGTCCGTGACTTTAACCAAATCGGCTTCGCCAAATAAAACTAAAACTCTTTTAACTAAATATTTGGCCTCGCACCTTGCCTAATAAATACATTGAGTGTAAATTGTTGACTCAAGAGGACTAGGGTAGTGTATTATTCTCGGATGAAGCCAGAATATGGTGAGGACCGACGTCGGCGAGTACTGCGATGACAAGGGGAACGTTTCGTAGAAGTTTGCTTTGAAGAAATAACTCCATGTGGTAGAGACTCAGTTATGTTTTGGGCAGCGATTAATGTATTGGATTGGAAATAGTTAGTCTTCATAGAAAACGGCACTTTGAATACACCGGTACATATCAGAAGTCCTAACTCCTTACGTACAACCCGCATTTACTGGTCTTGGAGAAAATCTGATTCTTATGGACGATAAAGCTCGCGGTCACCCTTCTGGCGATGTGGAAGCGTAAGATAAGTTAGGGATTCGTTTTTTGGATTGGCCAGTTTGAAGTCCCGACCTCATTCTCTTAGAGCACATTTGGGATATTCTAAAACGAAGAGTAAGATCGTTGCAGTCCGCTTCGCAAAACACCAGGGAGCTGAGGAATGAAATTGCTGCGCAGTGGGAGCGTATTCCACAAGAAACAATTAAGAATAGCATTGATAGCATACATACCAGTGGGAGGCTCCTTTGCACAGGAAGCTGCCTAGATGGGTACCACAACGGCGCCTATTTCTGCCGTGAAGCAGTAATGTGTAAACATTACTGTGTTTCGGTCTGAAGGGCTAGTGAAATTACTGGGAAAATGAGACTTAATATCTTATGTCTCAAGGAGACGAGAATTTTTGGGTTTTTCAATAATCCTGAGCGGCACTACATTGTAATGGGTAGGGCGTAGCAATTACCACCAGCTGAACGTCCTGCTCGTCTCGTCCCTTATTTTCATAAAAAAAAACAAGCTGTCATTTTAGCAAGAGGAGGCAACACTCGATATTACTTTTTATTTTAATGTTAAAAAAACTTAATATTTTAGCCTGTTTTTTTATTTGATGAACATATATGCAACTAGCTGTTTAGGCTTTGGGATCATTTATCATTTATTTCATCAAAATGTAATGACGAATTTGACAAAAAATACTTTTTACTTTTTATTTAAAATGTTGTAATGATGCAAGCTAGTTAGAATTATGAAATAATCTAAAGATGCCAATGAAACGGGCTATTTACCTAGGTGCCTGTTTGGAAAAGATATATCATCTAATCATATACATCCAAACTGCCATCCATAAAAATGTAACTGTGACATGCAAATCAATTGTGTGCACAACACGGCGTATGTAACCGGTTCAATGCGGATGAGACCGGTCGAAATTGGTTTGAACCGGATTAAGCCGAGTGCACGGAGGGTTAATGGGTTTGCTGGTGATATATCGTAGGCGTAGCTACGAGATCGTGATTCAATACTGATGTTCATTTAATAATATTGAATTTATTTTGTTGAATGAGTATTCGAGAGTTTTTGATGTATTTCGCGTGTGTTTTGTGAGAAAGAGCCGGAATGGTCACAAAGACGACATAAAAACATAGATTTATTCAAACAAAACAAAGCTTATAACTACTATATTTACAATACTATGACTACATACGAGTATAATTAAAACTATCATTACGTGGAAGCGTACCAAGAATACTGGCAGCATTTCGGCGTTGGATAGCTAGGCTGATCCGTTGACCGAAATAGCTGCAAGCGCTTGGGTTTCCAGTAGCCTTGTTGATCCGCGCCTCTCGTCCCCACGACGAGCCAAGTGTCTCGACAACAAACGGCACAAAGATGTATGACTCACTAAGACCGACATATTTGCGATGTTTGCTGTCTTTGGCAGCAGCAGCCCCAGGACCCAGTTGGTGCTGGTGCTGTAACCAAGACTCTTCAAATGATTGGTTGAAAATATTTTTATAGTATTAATGAATATTTAAATAAACCACATGTTAAAAAACAACACACCCTTGAATACGAACAGAACTCTATATAACTTGGAATATAATTCAAGAAAATCAAGAACACACTTCACATAGACAAACTAGCCCGAAGAATTAACATGACCTGGAAAAATATTGGAGTGAAAAAATCTATACTTTCAATAATATGAATATTTAAATAAGTCTTAAGTTTTTGTATTGTTTTAATTTAAGCTGGATAGTGGCAACATTGTAATATTTAAGATCTGGACATACCCTATTCATAGGCAAAATAAATAATTTCATTTCATTTCATTCGATATGAGAAGGAGCCAGGAGTGTCGATGCAAGTCGCGTCCCACACCAGCGCCCTTCCCCAAGTGCCCAAGCCAATGTTATTATTAGTTCGAATGACGTCACAGTGAGTATAATTTATATTTCACACTTGATGTGGTGGTGTAGTTGTTTTTAAGGTTATACAAATAAAAATAATACCTTTCTAACAACATGATTGGGGAATAATAACTAAAATCACGAATACTTACTAGCTTAAAACTTTGAGCAACAATTTTTATTTTTAATATTACTTTGCAAATAATACACATCAAACTGCTGTGGTTAATAAATTAAAAAAAAATATTGAAGTAGGCGTTACTTTGCGGAAATCCATAATTATACAAATGATTCAAGTTTTCTTTAGTGTTACTTCCGCCAATATTTGTTTTTAAACAATTCGACACGTGTTCCGCTTACACGAGGCATCTTCAGGACGTGTTGTCTCGCCAAAATCTGGCACGAGACTTCAAGTCTCGTGTAGAGGCGAAACACGTGTCGAATTGCTTAAAAACAAATATTGGCGGAATTAACACTAAAGAAAACTTAAATCATTTGTATAAATTTTTAAAAGCTACCAACTATAGAAATTTCATCCCCCTTTTTCGTACTCATACAGGTCTAAATTTTAAAAACGCTAGAACTAAAATTTATTTATTTCTTATCTAATGTTTACATACAAATTTTCATGGTGTTATTTTCGATAATGACGAACTTTCATAGAAATTTCCACCCCCTGTTTCAAACCCGCCAAGCCGTTTATTTGCGATAAAAGGTAGCCTATGTCCTTTCCCAAGCTCTTGTCTATCATTGTACTAAATTTCATGCAAAATTGGTTCGGTGGTTTAGGCGTGAAAGCGTAACAAACAAACTTACATTCATATTTATAGTATTAGTAGGAATATAATTCATTGGTACTTTTAGGATGTTTTTTTTCATAATTCCTTGAATATTAATAGTTCTTGAGTTTTTTAAAATTATTAAAGTTATTAGAAACTTAATGCTATAATTTTTTCATATTAATATGTTAAAAATATTTTTTTTTATTATGTGCTATAAATACACATTTTCGATTACACTAAACCATTTTCATAATACTTATTCTCATTTGTTTAGGAGCTTTTTCATCAATTAAGACTCTTTTGAACTTGTTGACAAACCTATTTATAGAGCGTAGTTGGGTTTTAGTTTTGAACTTTTTGTATGAAAATAAGGTAAGAGATGAGCAGGACATTCAGCTGATGGTAATTGATACGCCCTGCCCATTACAATGCAGTGCCGCTCAGGATTATTGAAAAACCCAAAAATTCTGAGCGGTACTGCAACTGCGCTCGTCATCTTAACACATAAGATGTCAAGTCTCATTTGCCCAGTAATTTCATTACGGCGCCCTTCAGACCGAAACACAGCATTGCTTACACATTACTGCTTCACATCGCACAGATATAGGCGCCGTTGTAGTACCCAAAATCTAGCCGGCATCCGGTGCAAAGGAGCCACCCACTGGTGTACTTAGACTGTTCAGACAAACTCCTAACGAATACACCAAATATATATCCATATTATCCAGTCACATAAAAATTCTATAGGAATTTAATTTATACAACCGGTAATTCGCTATAAAATTTCATCCGTTTCTCGGGCGCAGTGACCCGGTTAAACCGGTTGTGCATTCTGACCGGACCGTTGCACTGCATCTTGGCGAGCGTCCAAGTCATCTCTGAAAATCTAATCCGACTAAACCGGATGCTTACGATATATCCGGTGTTAGCTGAAACTAGATTTATGTTGGTATTTGGAACAAACTTGATAGAAATACGAAACAAATTTAATACTTTTTGTTTAATTAGACTTAGAGTTTTTCTTACTTCCCGCTAAGAAAGTTTGAAAATCTTCCAAAATTCGGGAAGTTTTTCATCAGATCTCGACGTTTTAAGGTCCTAAGAAGCTTCCCTGGGTATTCCCGCGATGGTGTCCGTACGTCTGTATGTATGTGTATGTGTGTGTGTAAGCCTCTTATAACTTTTGAACCGCTCGACCGATTTCATCGCGGTTGCGTCATTTCAAAGGGCTTGAACAAACTTAGATTTTGAATACAATTCGGATCGTTTCGGACCAGTACATTTTTAGAAATCTCAAAAAAACTACGAATTTTTATTTCATATGTTGTATATATATGGTTTTTTGGAAAAACGGTTTTCCGATCGATTCCCAAAACTAATCAGCTCTTACCATCAAAAAACCACGTCGATCGCCATCAATCCGGTCAAAATCGGTTGATTCGTTCATGAGTTCTCGTCGACGAAAGAAAACAGAAAAATGTGTTTTTCGGAGTAACTTCGAAATTCCAAATTCAATCAATTGTAACTTAAAATTTGCGTCTGCGTCGAATACCTTCAAATGCGTGAAAATCGGTGCATTAATTCAAAAGCTATTGCCGTTTGAAATTTAAAAAATAGTGTTTTATTAAACTTTTACCAGACTTTTGAGCTCGAAGAGCTCCGAAACATAGAATAGCTAACTCTTTGAGCACGAAGAACATAAAACAACACAAATTAAATTTAAATCGTAATAAGTACAATTTGAAGCGTTTAGATATGGAATTAGCAGGAAGTTTTTTCAACAAAGAACCGTTTCCTAATTTTTCGTTAAGTTATCCTGTTATTAGTTATATATTCCTGGGGTTCCTCTACACTGCAGTCTAAAGATCTTTGAAACTTTCTTCCACACACAAACTAGGTTATCTTATTATCCTATTAATATTATAAATGTGAAAGTTTGTATGTCTGGATGTATGTTTGAACTTCTTTAACGCAAATACTACTCAATGGATTTTGATGAAACTTTACAATAATATAGCTTACACACCAGAATAACATATAGGCTATAATTTATAAAAATATTGTGTGAATTATCTATACATTGAAATAAAATTGCGAGTGTCTGTTTGAAATATTGAAATAACCGTTTTTTACTAAATGTATATTATGAATACATATACATACACCAAAATAACATTTTTTACAATTTTTGTCTGTCTGTCTGTCTGTCTGTTTGTTCCGTCTAATCCGGCTGATGTAATAAGGAGTAACTTAGGCTACGTTTATTTTAGAAAAATAAAGCAATATCCAAGTAACGGTCTTACTCTAAAAATAATTTAAATGGCAAAACAACGTTTGCCGGGTCAGCTAGTATTATTATAGGTATATATTATATTAGAAAAGTTTACCCTCAGCATAATAAAATCCACAGTGAAACAAACAAAGTGTTCTGTCACCACAAATATCGCAGTATATTGCACGAGTAACATTCCCGTCTCTAACATTTTACACCGCAACACACAACTGTGAATTTCAGCTGACATGGCAGCGCTTAATTAATTCATTGTTTGTATTTTATCGCATTCATAAACAACACGAAATATGCAATAGCTGTGGTTGTAATTTATATTATACGAACAGAGGCACTCGGTTCCATCCGCTTACATTTCGTTAACATGAATATGTTTTATATCTTTGGAATATGAACACAACGAGACCTTGTACCATTGACCATTGTATAATTTTAGTGATTATATTAAAGGATGGCCTTCATTTGATCCTTAATATTTTAATAATAACGATAACTTATAATGATAACGTTTACTTTTTTATGGAAAAGGAGGACGAACGAGCGTACAGGTCCTGGTTTTAAGTGATCACCGCCGCCCACATTCTCTTGCAACAGAGGAATCACAGGAGTACCCATGTAGTATCGTCCCTGAAACACCGCACAAGGAAGTTCACTCCACAGCTTTGTAGTACGTGGAAGAAAGCTTCTTTAAAACCGCACTGTGGAGGACCGCCACACATCCAGATGGTGGGGATGATATCCTAACTTGTGGCGTGTTGTGCGAAGGTGGAATGGGCGGCAGGAATCAGGTGAAACAGCTCTTCGGAACACTCCCCGTGATAAATGCGGTATCTTGTTTTTTTTTATTTGCTATTAATTTATTTAGATGATGTAATAAACCTAATTGTTTTTTTTTTCTTTTATGTGCTAATCCAATTAAAAATTAACCGGCTTATAAACACAGATAAGCTTTGACAAGTTTAAGTGCTTGTGAATATGTTGAATAAATGGAAAAAAATAAGCTGTAAGTTCGGATTTTATTCATTGAAATCTTAATAAGGAGGTAGTAGAAATATTGTGATGTATCGATCATTTATCACTAAGTGATTCTTAATTTATTCGTACTGCCGTCATTTTACAGACTATTGGAACGATGGCTAGTCCAAGCGTCAAGTCGTGAACGGTCGTTTGTTGGATGCGATTACTAATTATGACAGTAATCACGACCATCATGTTCACGAAGCATCCTATTTTTTGCTTTATTTAATTAAGGGCTTTTATATCTATGTACATGTCAGCCCCATTATAACCTAACTTCATTAACACTCAAACAAAAAAACACAACAAATTTAATAACTTAACAAACTTAAAAAAAAGAAAAAAAAGAAAAGCAAGTTATAGTTTTCAACCAATAAGACTTATCGATTCAAACATACTTATGGCATCCTTATATCTAGGACGGGTATGTATATTTACAAACATGCCCGTGTCAAATCTGTTCAAACCCACAAAGGCATAAAAGGCATTTATTTTCTCAAAATTGATTTCCTTTACAATTCTTTTTGATGTCACTTCTAATATACTAGACACTACTACCGCTTCGGAAACAAATGGCGCTCTGAGAGAGAAGTAGAGGCGCAAGAAACTCTCTCAGCATATTTTTTTGCGCTCCTTTTAATCAAAATATACAATATTGAATTGTCATTGCTATTGCTATAAAATAATCATAATCTAGTCACGGGCTGTCTGATCACTTATATATTCAGCATTCAGAGTAGTAGGATTTACAACAGAGCCATTTTTTAATAAAACAATTAAATTTATTTATAGATAATGCCTTAACAGTGGCTGGGATTTTATTATAAAAGTGTATACATTTACCCTTAAAGCTTTTATGTATCTTATGAAGCCTGCTAGAATTAGTTACAAGCAATCCGTTATTTCTAGTGTTATAATAATGAAAATCTCAAAAACTATTTAGAGCAAAATCATAAGTCCTATAAATTCGTCTCTACTAGACTGAAATCGGACATATTCATTTAATAAATGTTTAACATCGTCAATTATTCCACATGAATCACATAGAGGTGACTCCGTAATTTCTATCAAAACTTTTAACTTATTCAAAGATAACGAAGCATCCTTAATGAACAAACAATGAAATTAATATTTCTACAGTTTTTTCTTTTTTACTTTTAATGAAATAAGTATTTGACAAAAAAATTTGAAAACAAAATTTTATGAACGTTGCGGGACTCGAACCCACGACCTCTAGCGTCTCGTGCTCTTCCAAGTGAGTCAACCGTTCGAATGACGTATCGTCATAAAAATCTTGTATGCTTTGTTCAACTCTCAGGTTGTGGCTTCATCTACAGGGTCTATATTACAGTTGATAACCTGCTCAACCCCAATATTTGCATATTAGGAAATTGACTTGAGATGTAGCTCTTGCAAATCTAATTATATGTTTTTTTATCTAATTTGTTATGTTTTTTTAAAGTGATAGTAGAAGAAGCCACAGCCTGAGAGTTGAACAAGGCATACAAGATTTTATGACGATACGTCACTCGTACAGTTAGCTCAGGTGGAAGAGCACGGAACACGAGAGGTCGTGGGATCGAGTCCCGCATCGTTCATAAAATTTTGTTTTCAAATTTTATTTGTGTATTTATCCTAGAAGTGAGGGTTATCACTTTAAAAAACATAACATATTGATAAGTATTTGATATAAAACATGTAAAACTGTTTATTTAAAACGCATTAATCTCTGAATACGATTCATATATTAGATTATTTTTATTTATTTAGATTAAAGTTTACAAAAGAAAATACTTAAAGCTAGCATCGGAAACCACACGGGTTTGTAATATATGCTAACAAAGAGTTAAATCTAGGTACATTAACTACAGAACATTAGTGCCAGTTAGATAAATTGTGTAAATATATTTATTTTAAGTGACTTAAAAAGTATAATTTCAGTTTTTTCTTAATATTACGAGGATTTATACAGTTCCGTACATCAGTGGGTAATTCATTAATTAGGCGAGGAACTAGGTAAGCATTCGTTCGTTCGCCATATCTATTGAGCGCGCTCGGAGAGAATAAACGGCCCCGAATGACGGCCCGCGTGGATACAGGATTTCATCAATACAGATACAGCAACCTACAATCTTGTTTGTTATGTATATTAAATACAGCCTTTGTAAAATACTCTATTGATTGAAAAGAGTGGCCGTTGCATTTCTTGTATGTTCTTCTCACGAGCTACTACTTTTTCTTTCTACTTTTTCTGAACATATGCGAGAGTCATTTAAAACGAGAAAGCGATCACATTGATCGAAAAATAGTATGCATATCTTTCATTAACTTCATTCGGGAAATATATTATTTTTAATCTTTATAAATTTGCGAAATAACACCTCCATTACATGCGCGAGATTTCTATTGCAATATGTTCCTTTTTTTTTTGGAATAGGAGGACAAACGAGCATACAGGTCACCTGGTGTTAAGTGATCACCGACGCCCACAATCTCTTGCAACACCAGAGGAATCACAGGAGCGTTGCCGGCCTTTAAGGAAGCAGTGTGCGCTTTTTTTGAAGGTACCCATGTCGTATTACTTTTACAGTTTTTTTATGAGTACATTATGAACGGGCAAAGTTCAGGTAAAAATTGTGAAAAAAGCAGATATTTAGAGGGTTGTACTGAATTTGTTTTTTTGAAATTTGTATTTTTTGCTCCGATAGAAATGTAGATGCAATACACAAGATACCTATAATTCATTATTTTTTAAAGAAACATGTGTTAAAACGCCATAATCTCGTATGAGCGCTTGTATAAAAAATATAATAGTGAAAAAACTAAAAACACTCTTTTAGTTTGGTTTAAAAGCGTCTTTTTTTTAAACTACTATTTGCATTGTTGAGTTAAAAATTCTCTTTTGTATTCGAAAATTTCCTAATATTAGATAAATCGGTTAAATATAATGGTAGAAATTAAAAAAATAACTTCAATTCCTGCCTTATCGACGATCGATGAAAATTATATAAATTCACAAAAATATTATTTTGCAAATTGAAAAATGTACTCGAACGGTTAGCTCAGTTGATTAGAGCACCGGCACGGAACGCCGGGGGTCGTGGGTTCGAATCCCGCATCGTTCATAAAATTTTGTTTTTCAAATTTTATTTGTGTAAATTGAAAAAAAAAAATATATCAAATTAATATATTGTCATTGGTCCTCGATAAATCTACGCAGTTTGAACGAAATATGGCCGTTTAAAGTGGGTCAAAATCATGCCTAAATGAGTCAGTTACAAACATACATACATACAGTTGAAGCTAATAAAAAGCGTGTAAAATATATCATGGGTTGGCCGCTCTTAATCAATGGCCTCGTCAAAAATAGAAAATATCATATAACCAAGCCACACTTAAATCTGGGAATGATAACATATTCAAACTTCAAAATGGTTGGCTATTCCTCCGGGAATACCAGCATATAGATAATATGAACGGGAACACGCCCTTGGGGCTATCATATTAAACGGTTTAACTTTAAGTTCATAACTTAAATTATAATATGTTTTAGTTTGGGACTGATTTGATTTTAGAATGTTTTAGACATTACAAAGTTTAACAAAAACCGATACAGCAACTACCTAAACTCAACTAACATTATGTCATGTTTCACATAATTTAGTATTTAAATACAACCAATGAAAACATTAATATACCGCACAATTTTGTTAAATAAAGTTTCTTTAAATGTCCTTAGATTAATGATAGGTCTCCGCTGCGCTCCAACTAGATACCGCAGGCGTAGTCGCAAAGTGCGGCAACTAATACTACGCTCAAGTGGGGATACTCGAGCCAGTCTCGAACAATGTGCGACGTTGACATGCCACGTGTTCTATTAATATTGCTAATAATTGAAACTAAAATGCCGGGTTGCGTAGTAAAACTTTGAAAAAATAATACTACAAGAAATAAGAAAGATACTGGGATCACATATCATCAGTAAGTTTTGTGTATTTTATTAATTTCAATGTAAAATAACACGAAGTTACCGATTATAACCGATTTCGATGATTCATTTTCTAATTCCGCTATAATTTGTCTTTCACCAATTCGACACTTGTTTTGCCTCTACTCGAGGCATGCTCAAGAGATGTTGACTCGCCAAATTCTGAAACGGGACGAGAGTACAGGCCCAACACGTGTCGAAAAACTCATCATCATCAGCAGTCCACTGCTGGACAAAGGCCTCCCCCGAAGATTTCCACGACGATCGGTCCTGCGCTGCCCTTACCCAACGTATTTCACCAGGTCGTCGGTCCATCTTGTGGGACCGCTGATGATGATGAGTTTTTCGACACGTGTTGCGCCTGTACACTCGTCTCGTTTCAGAATTCGGCGATTCAACATCTCCTGAGGATGCCTCGTGTAGAGGCAAAACAAGTGTCGAATTGGTGAAAGACAAAATATAGCGGAATTAGAAAATGAATCATCGAAATTGGTTTGCGCGATATTGAGTTATTCATCGCATGCCATCATTACGTCTACCGTCGCGTCGCCACTCGAGGACTTTTTATCTGTCCGTCGAACTATGTGCCTTGCCCACTGCCACTTCAGTTTCGCAATCATTTGGGCTATGTCGGCGACTTTGGTTCTCCTACGGATCTCCTCACTTCTGATTCGTTCTCGCAGGGAACTCCGAGAATGGCCCTCTCCATTACCCTCTGAGCGACCATGAGCTTTCTCATCAGGCCCATAGTTAGCGACCACATCTGCGTACCGTAAGTCATCACTGGCAACACACACTGTTTGAAAACCTTCGTCTTCAGACTCTGTGGTATTTGGGACGAGAAGATTTTACGGAGCTTCCCGAACGCCTGCCTAACTGGATTGTTCGTCCAAGGTAGACGTACTCGTCAACAATTTCGAGAGTACAGTCCCCAATTGTTACGAAAACTCGTACCATTTGAATATTATCGCACAGAATACCGGCGTGAAGTAGCGGCCTAGTGCCGCTATGTTTCGTATAGGTTAGTGTCGAGGACCGGAGGCCATTTGTGTGTCTACAGGTCCCATAGTGGTAACGCAGAAACCGATCATCTCATGGGCTGCGTTCAAGCGGCAATTGACGACGTGCTTGCACAGATCCCCTCCGCTGAAATCGTAGTCTTGGGTGATTTCAACGGGCACAATGCCGAATGGCTTGGATCACGTACCACAGACTACGCAGGGCGATCAGTGCATAATTTTGCATTGGCGTATGGTCTGTCCCAATTGGTTGAGACGCCAACGCGGCTCCCAGATGTGGATAGCCACATGCCATCCTTATTAGATCTTCTGCTGACTACACATCCCGATGGTTACCAGGTCTTTGTCGACGCCCCTCTCGGAACGTCTGACCATTGCCTGGTTAGGAGTGTAGTATCTATCCGACGCCCACGTCGCAGACCACCAGCGACCCGCCGCGTTTGGCACTACAAGTCAGCAGATTGGGATAGGATGCGTTCCTTTTTGCATCCTACCCTTGGAGCAGGGTTTGTTTCCCTTCGGATGATCCTAGTGCCTGCGCCGTTGCAGTAGCCGATGTGATACTACAGGGCATGGATATTTTTATACCAAACTCTGTAGTACCGATCGGTGGCAGATCACAGCCCTGGTTCGATGCGTCAGTTAAAGCAGCATCTGACTGCAAAAAACAGGCGTATCGAACTTGGGTTGCGTCGCTGGGCATAAAGGATCCGAACTGCATAGTTCTTAGGAGGAAATACAACCGTGCTTCCAGATTTTTTAAGCGGCAAATCGCCCGTGCAAAGTCAAAACACGTCGTCAAAATCGGCGAGCAGCTTTCCAGTTACCCGAGCGGAACACGCAAGTTCTGGTCGTTGTCTAAAGCTGCTCTTGGTAACCAGCCAGCCGTCCATGCCGCCGTTGCACATGAGGAATGACACCCTGGCCCATACGGCAAAAGAGAAAGCCGATCTCCTGTGCGCTCTTTTCGCCTCCAACTCGACTCTTGACGACAACGGAAAAACACCGCCGACCATCCCCTGGTGTCAGAGCTCTATGCCTGAAGTACAGTTCAGACAGAAAACTGTTAGGCGAGCTCTGTTTTCGTTGGACGTCAGGAAGTCGAGCGGGCCGGATGGCATTTCTCCAATCGTGCTAAGAACGTGTGCCCCTGAGTTGACGCCGGTGCTAACGCGTTTATTCCGGCACTCTTATTCCAAAGGCGTAGTCCCTGACTCATGGAAGTCAGCCCTTGTCCGTCCGATCCAAAAAAAAGGAGACAGTTCGGATCCGGCAAACTACAGGCCTATTGCTATTACCTCCCTGCTCTCCAAAATCATGGAGAGCATAATTAGCCGTCAGCTCTTGGTATACCTAGAGGGTCACCAGTTGATCAACGACCGACAATACGGGTTTCGCCATGGTCGGTTGGCAGGTGATCTTCTGGTATACCTAACACATAGATGGGCTGCGGCTATTGAAAGCAAGGGGGAAGGCTTGGCAGTTAGCCTGGATATAGCGAAGGCCTTTGATCGTGTATGGCACAAGGTGCTCCTCTCTAAACTTCCATCATTTGGGCTTCCCGAGAGCTTGTGCAAGTGGACCTCCAGCTTCCTCACTGTTGTTGACGGACATTGCTCGAACCCGAAGCCCGTGAATGCTGGAGTGCTCCAAGGCTGTGTGCTATCTCCTACGCTATTTCTTCTGCATATCAATGATATGTTGGACACCTCCAACATTCATTGCTATTCGGACGACAGCACTGGTGATGCCGTATACACAGGCCATGCAGGTCTCTCTCGGGAAATCGTCGACCAGTGCCGGGAGAAACTTGTGTCTTCTATCGAGTCCTCTCTTGAAAAGGTTGTGGAATGGGGTAAATTGAACCTTGTCCAATTTAACCCCCAGAAGACTCAAGTTTGCGCGTTTACCACTAAAAAAACCCCATTTGTCGTATCACCGCTCTTCGACAACACTTCCCTAAAAGCCTCGCCTAGTATCGGAATACTGGGTCTCGAAATCTCGAGATATTGCCAATTCCGTGGCCATCTGGAGGGCAAAGCCAAATTGGCTTCAAAGAAACTGGGTGTCATTAATAGAGCACGGCAATACTTCAAGCCGGCGCACATTCTAGCGCTGTACAAAGCGCAGGTCCGACCACACATGGAGTATTGCTGTCATCCCTGGTCTGGCGCACCCCAGTATCAGCTCGATCCATTTGGCCGCGTGCAACGCAGAGCAGCTCGAATTGTCGGGGACCCAGTACTCTGTGAACGGCTGGATCACTTGGCGTTGCATAGAGACGTCGCTTCATTGTGTGTCTTCTACCGCATTTATCACGGGGAGTGTTCCGAAGAGCTGTTTAACCTAATCCCTGCCGCCGAATTCCACCTTCGCACGACACGCCACAAGTTAGGATATCATCCCTACCATCTGGATGTGTGGCGGTCCTCCACAGTGCGGTTTACAAGGAGTTTTCTTCCACGTACTACAAAGCTGTGAAATGAACTTCCTTGTGCGGTGTTTCCGGAACGATACGACATGGGTACCTTCAAAAAAAGCGCGTACACCTTCCTTAAAGGCCGGCAACGCACCTGTGATTCCTCTGGTGTTGCAAGAGAGTGTGGGCGGCGGTGATCACTTAATATCAAGTGACCCGTACGCTCGTTTTTCTTCCTATTCCATAAAAAAAATGGATTTTCGCAAAACGACAAATTCAATAAATTTTCGCACGTAGCAATGGAATATATTATGTATGTTTAAAGCATTTTCACTTATAACATTTCTATGATCAATACAAATGTGATAGCTCACTATAAGCTTAGGGCTATAATCCTAAGTGATAACTTAACACAGTATCTAATATCTCCAACCTAAGCTGCTCGTAAGACGGCTTTACTTAATTTAACTTAGAGCGGTCTTACCTCGCTGTTTGAGACGAGAGATAATCTAAGTCTTGTGAGAGAATAATAGCTGCGTATCAGATAACAAGGCCTTACTACAAATATAATACTATTTTCTTTGATTAACGCGAGTGTTACACATTTAAATAAAACACTTTTAAAGGATTAAAACGCGTGTAATTGTAAATTTGTTTTTACATTAGATTTTTGCGTAAAGTTTGATCATTATTTTACTTAATCCGACGTTTCAAGACCTTTCCAGATCTCGTTTTCAATTTTCAGGTTTATTTTTTCTGTTCGCAGTCCCCCTGAAAACAAGATCTGGAAAGGTCTTGAAACGGGGGGTTAACTAAAATAAAATAGTAACTTTTACGAAAAACATAATGTAAAAACAAATTTACATGTATGCGCGTTTTAATGCTTTAAAAATTGTTTTATCCTATTCAATAAATTAAGTAAGTTTTTTTTTACTCATCAACAGGCTGGATTCACTTATAGCAGGTAATTACCACGCAGTCATTATTATTAATAAAGTCTATTCTTTGCACAAACGTTCCTTAAACTGGAAACACCGCACAAGGAAGCTCATTCCACAGAGCGGTGTTTCCGGGACGATACGACATACGATACGATACCTTCAAAAAAAAAGCGCGTACAACTTCCTTAAAGGCCGGCAACGCTTCTGTGGTTCCTATGGTGCTGCAAGAGAATGTGGGCGGCGGTGATCACTTGACACCAGGGTCCAGGTGACCCATACGCTTATTTTGTCCTCCTTTTCCATAAAAAAAATGACGAGCTCTGTTGTGAGTGCTCTAACGATGCTTGACTTACTGCTTATTCCCCGAATTATTTTGTAAAATATGCCCCCTGTTGTAATAATAAAATGAAATCATAGCAGAACTGTCAAACCCTGCCTTAATAAATTTTCTCCTAGGAAATGTGTCCATAAAAGACAAATATTGAAAATAAAAATAATTATAGGTCCCAAATCGAAATTCACTCCATGAAGTTAAATCCCCATTAAAATCCGTTCATTAATTTAGGAGTTCACTGGAAACATACATCAGGAAACTGAATTTATATATATTAAGATAACGCTGTAGCGTATAAAATAAAGTAAAAAATCATTTTGAGCAAGCCTAAACCGAATCAAATGCCTTTACAATGACACTACTTAGCAGATAAAAAATAAATCTGAAATAAAATAAGCAGAAAACCCGTATTTCGTAGAAAACGATCCACAGATTATCTCACGAGGATTTCAAGAGTCACTTGACCTTATCAAGTTAATAAGAACTTTTCTCTGAAACCTTTTTTGTGATGTCTATTTGTCTACGATTCAGCCAATGTTGATCTTTGTGTAGTAAAATATAGCTACGATTGGTCAACGTAGTCTCAGATGATATCTTATTCATTAGTTAGTGGACGAAATGTTTTACTTTTGGGATTTGGAGGACTAACGAACGTAGAGGTCACGGGATTTTTAGTGATTTTTGCAAAAATAGAGGATTAGGAGCGTTGCCGTTCTTACAGGTTAGTGAACTCGTTTTTGAAATGAAACCTTCTTTGTTTTAATAATAATGATATTGACACATCTTCTTCTTCTTCTTCTTCGTGAAACTCTTGACAGAGCGGTCGATGTCACATATTTTGGGGCAGATGTTATTCGCCTCCCGAGCATTCGCCACTTTTCCCTGCTGGCTGACAATCTGGTACACTCGTTCAATGGACCGCTGGTTTTCCATCGCATGGGCGACTTTCCTCACCCTCTGGTGCCCTCCTCTTTGCCCTGCACGACAAGGCACTCGATGGACTCATTCTCGCGCCGGGAGACTTGTCCGAAGAACTTTGATTATTGACACACTATTACACAAATAATCTTGCCCCAAGCTGTACTATGGGTGCGAGACAACA